>JASAMW010004795.1:0-29679 GCA_030247985.1 Epsilonema sp. ZAB3_2
CTTACTATTTATTTTTTTGCTAGGTACACTACGTTGTAGAGTGCTTCTTTGGAAATGTACCTTGGACACCTTTTTTATGGTCCAGCAGCCGTTTTTCAAACATATTGAGACTTCCGCATTACGTTGCTGACCAGTTTAAAATTTAACCCCTCCTGTATGCTGAGATATGGCTGCTGGTAGGCCAAATTGCCCCTCACATGCACGCCACTTTTTTCAAAAGTTATTACCATCATTCTACTCCATTTTCTTCACAGATTTCGATTTGGGGCATGCCCCTCCGATATTTTGATGAATACACCATGATATAGCCCAAAAAGGGGTAATTTTGGCTAATTTGATCATTTTCGTCAATTTTGGTGGTGTATTTATCAAAATATCGAAGGGGCATGCCCCAAACCGAAATCAGCGAAAAAAATGGAGTAGAATGATGTTAAGAACTTTTGAAAAAAGTGGCGGGCACGTGAGGGGCAATTGGGCCTACCAACAGCCATATCTCAGCATACAGGAGGGGTTAAATTTTGAACTGGTCAGCAACGTAATGCGGAAGGCGCAATATGTTTGGAAAACGGCTGCTGGACCATAAAAAGGTGTCCAAGGTACATTTCCAAAGAAGCACTCTACAACGTAGTGTACCTAGCAAAAAAATAAACAGTAGCTAGGTACGGTGTACATTAGCGAATAAAGAAATAACGGTGAAATAACCAGTAGAGTACGGTAGCAAATAAACGACGGTAAAAGAAAGAAACGGTTTATAGCAGATATCTCGAAGAGCAGGTGCCCGAATAAAAGGAAACAGAGAAGGCAGCCAAGCAGCGCAAAGAAATAGACAACTGAAAAAGATTGAGGCTGCAGCACGTATTTATAAGTACATAACAAGGCTGCGGTGATTGGCTATTGAGCGGCTCAGATCACATCTCTGTCGTTCTTCTCGAGGTCGCATTTGAATAGTGCACGGTAGCGGCTGATGACGTAAAGTGACGTATTGTTATTTGCAGGCACCACGCCAACTGGAGAACTGGATTCTTACACTTGTTTGTTTATCAGTGTCATTATCACGTTTTTGATGACAGAAAATGACAGGCGCGGAAACGGACTTCGAAAAGGACGGGACAGGAGGAGACAAGCAGAAAAAAGAGAAGCCCACCAGCAGCAGCGTGAAACTGTCGTGGGAGTGGGAGACACGGAAGGACGAGTGGGTGAAGTACGACGCGTCCATCTCAAAGCAGTTAGAGGCTGCGACTCGAACGGAGGAAAACACAGTTCAGTTTACGGTGGAAAAATCCCGACTGGAGGTGAATTTTGAGCAGATGATGCAAAAGAATAGGACCACCGGTTTCCAACGCCGCATTCGATGCATGGTTCCCTCTTCTGACGGTACGGTACGTATTTAGAGTACCATGGGGTAAAGTCGGCCATGGGGTAAATTTGGCCACCTAGGCTCCTTTGAACTTGTTGTTTCAGAAAATGATGAACCAAATGGCTCATTCGAAAGAGGAGAGTTTAAGGAATCGATTGATCCTACTATTTGTCTCGATCGGTTGCAGGCTTGCCAAAAATATATTGCCTTGAACCTCAGGTGGCCGAAATTCCCCCGTGGCCGACTTTAGCCCATGGTACCCTATAGCTGGGGAAACGATCAAGAGTTTCTTTGACAATTTTGGCGCTCCCGTAGTAATCTGACATTTTCTAAAGAATAGCAATCAGTGTTTGAAAAATGGTCGAAAATGGTTCAAAAAGTATGGCGAATTTACAACATTGGTTGTCATTTTTGTTTAGGAATGTTAGATTACTACGGGAGCGCCAAAATTATCAAACGAACTCTTGATTGTTTCTAATTCTCCCAGCTGTATGCAAAACTGATGTGGTCTGTTTTAGTGGGCATGCATGTATTGTATTCCCCATGCATCCGTAAATCCGTAACATCCGTAAACGTTACTTACGGATTGCCGGAGCGACGTAAGTACGGATTTACGGATGCACGGATGATGGCTCGTTCACAACGAACGCTGAACGCCGCGGCGTTAGCGCAGCGTCAACGCCAACGCAGGTGTTAGCGTTCTCAACGCAGATGTCAGCGTTCAACGCAGATTGGTGATCGCAGATAATTTTCAGCAAACATCGTCGTAAACTTGGCGAAATACGTACGTACGAACGTTGCAATCATGCCGGCTTTTTATTAGCAAAGTAAAATAGAGATCTGCATAGCTTACCATGCTCTTGAACGGTAACTTCTGCGTTAAACGCTAACATCTGCATTGACGTCAACGTCGACGTTAGCGTTCGGCGTTCATGCTACGCTAGCGCCGGCGTTGACGCAGCGTCAACGCCAGCGTTCAGCGTTCGTTGTGAACGGGCCATGAGCCATATGTTGAACGAGCCATATGTGTACGTATGTATGTAGCCTATTTCAGGCAATTTCGCTGCTTGGCAATGGCAAGATGAGGATGGGGAATGGCGATATTATCCCCCTACACTGCAGCTGCAAATTGAAGGAGGATACTCATCATTTGAAGCAGCGAAAGGAAAGCCGAGTGAAAGTATACACAGCCTTTACATTCGTAACGTACAAATGCATATGCTTTTCAAAGTCTCCTGTAATCGCATATGGTAGCCTATATGCTAAACTTTGCCTACCCGGAAGTTACTTATCCTCATTCATTGATAATGGCGAACGGTTGGTCAACCGACACATGGATGGGAGTTGCGCAACTTTCTCCTATGTCAGTCGCTTGTCCACGGTTGAACAACCGTTTGCCATCAGTGGTGGACGTCTTTCCGTAGGTGTTAAAACTCATCCTCTATTTGAATAGTAGCCGCGACCAAAATACGAGAAATGGCCAAGTATCCAAAACGCCACTGGTAGCGTTTGGGAAAAAATTTGTTCAGGAAAAATGCGACAAAATTGCACTCGCACGCGATATAGTCTGGCCAATAGCAGTTGGCACTTGGACTCAAGGCGCATTGCGTAAAATAGCTTTACAAATGCGGATTTCTGTCTACGCTTCGTGCACTCCTATTTAGCAGACTCGCCTTGAGTCCAGGTGCCAACTGCTATTGGCCAGACTATAGTAAATGCGATACTATCGCCACTGTCGCTGTGCTAATGCGATCGCATTTTGGTCGCTCTAGGTCGCACTTTGGACGCTTCTGTTACAGACCTACGCGTGAAGATCGGCGACAAGGCCTACGTCCTTGACCTGACAAGCATGACGCAGACAAACGAGGATAGCGGCACCAAGAGGAGTGTGCGACGCCATATCATTGGCGCTGGCGAGACGGGGGCGCACTCAGCATCTGCCCAGCCTGCGCCGCCAGCCAGACTTACCAGATCTGCGGCCAGTAGACAACAAAGCAAGGAAAAGGAGGAGAAGGGAGGAGGAGGAAAACCCGAGCAAAAGACGGCGAAGGTGAGGACCTGTCTGGGGTGTGCTTGCTTTATATTTTCAAAATGTGGGAAACCAGGTAATCGCAATAGTGCCCTTTCAAAATGCTCGCTCAGTCTGACATTCGTTCCCCCGGCCGAGAACCGTGACGTCACAATGGGTATAGAAAAGCGAAGGAGTTGGGCTGATGGCAAGCAGGCGTTAAAGGTGAAGAGAGAGCGCCTTTGGTTCCCTTAGATTTCGCTGGTCCCTCTTTTCCTTCCCTATTTTATTTTCCTCCTAAAAGCTGAGCAGTCAGCGGAGTTTCTTCGACCCATGCCCGGACCTCTTCTTCTGCTGTTTTGGTTTTTCCTCGCCTGACCTCGTAATGCATAGCAAGGCCAGTAAGGTACACATACACAGTACGTACGCAATGTAAAGGGCCAACCATAACGTGTGAGTACATACGTATTGTGAGATACATTTCACACCACCCCAGAGTCGGTTGTGCTCGCAACTCCACTCATAGTTTCAACACAGTTCTGCACCCTGGTGTTTATTTCACTGTTGCTCTGCTTTGACCATCATGTCTGTATCTCCATCGACTTCAGCAGCATCGGCCATCACCATCACCACGACACCAACAGAAGCTTCAAGCTCATCATCAGCCAGCAAGCAGATTAAAGGGGAACTTTTAAACGAGAACGGGACATTTGGCCAACTCGACAGCAGGTGGATGAAAGGATGCCGCCCGCAGACGTGGGCACGGTTTTGAGGGTGGGGGTCTGTCAGTGGGGGTATGCAGGAGGTCAAAAGTGGGGGGGTGTTGCGTACCCCCACCCAAAAAAATTTTTTTGGCCACGTACCCCCAGATTTTTTACGTACCCCCAAGAAAAAAACCTCACGTACCCCCAGCATATTTACGTACCCCCAACTGTAAATGGTGTACTACATAACCCCACAAAGTCTATATCTATCCCCAGAAAAAAATGAGCACTATTTTTTTGCACACAGTGCAACAGTTTTTATTGTGCACCTTGTAATATTTATACAAAATGCAGTGGTGGGTTGAGAAGAGTGGTGTGTAAGTATGTGTTCGAATCGAATTTCCACTGTTGATTACTTTAGCAACTTGTCTAGAATGATAGGGATAAACCATTATATAAAACTATTCACTACATTGTGCAACTACAAACAAGAATTCTTGACAATGCATGCACTTTGTGGAGTATGCAAAAAGTCTGAGCATGGATGTAAGCCAGAGGAAAAAAGGGTGGGGGTACGTGTCCTGGCAGACAAACTGCTGATTTCAAGTTTGGGGTTACGCGGTGGGGCTACGTAGTGCTGTTTTTTTTCTGGGGGTACGCAGGGGTATGTTGCTTTTCATTTTTCCTGGGGGTACGGGTGGGGGTATGGAGAGGTAGGGGTGGGGGTGCGTTCAACATACCCCCCTCACCCCCAGGCCCACGTCTGCGCCCGTTTTCAGGAATGCCTACCCTGCCACTCGCGTCAGAAGCACAGAAGCGTGCAAGCCTACTATCTTTACGCCAAGCGACTGCGACACCGACCAGCTGAACTTCGACAAGCTGGACAGAGCCGCGAACATTACTGTGAACGAAGAGCAACGAATGGAAGCGGAAGAAATATCACGCGGCCAATGAGAGACGGAGCATTGGCACCACATTCGAAAGCAGCGAATCACAGGAACAATGATTGGACCAATCTGCTCGCGTCAAAATAGGACAAAGCCCGACAGCTTGATTAGGCGGATGCTGTATGGAAAGGACATCACTCATCTGCACGCCGTCCGCCACGGCATCGAAAATGAAGCTGCGACGAGAGAGGAGTACTGTAGCGTGTCGGGTGCGCATGTAGAGGAGTGCGGCATCTTTGTCTGCCCGGAGGAGAACTTTGGTTTCATCGCGTGCTCACCGGATGGCGTGGCAACATTCAAGGATGGCAGAGCAACCCGCATCATCGAAATCAAGAACTTTAGCGACCACCCAAAACATCCGACTGACTTTGAAACGCTGCGAGAGATTGCGAAAGCGCGCGCGGAAGCAACTTTTGCTGCAAGTATGACGAGAAAACGGATCAGTTCCATCTCAAGGAGACTGACAAACTGACAAGTATTGGTACCAGGTTCAGGGTGGAATGGCGTGCGCTCGAGTAAGCTACTGTGACTTTGTCATGAAATACAAGAGTGATTTGAAAGTACTGACTGTACCGTTCTGTCCATCAGCTTGGGAAAAAACGAAGACGGTGCTGCGCGATTTCTATGTGCGATATTTAGTGTGCGAGTATTTGAGCGACAATGTGAAGAACGGTCTGCCATTGTTTTTGGATGAGAGAAGGTACATATAAATAAAAGCTGATAAAAGTTTGCTAGCGAGAAGTGATAAAAAAACCGAAGAATAAGCGAAAATACATTCATTGCCAAGACACAAAGTATGTATGTATGTACGTACGTAAGGCGCAAGCAGTAGTAAAACATACGGGCTGACCCTTAGTAGCTGAAGGAACGCAGCCTCCTCTCTTTCTATACCCATCGTGACGTCACGCGGTCAGTCAAACAGCGCCCTCTTTTCCGAGCGAGGAGAGAGAGCGAGAATTTTGAAAGGGCACTATTGAACCAGGCTATACGATAGATCGCAATCACCCCAGCGTATTTTTGACCCCGCACCCGTGCCTACGTACAAAGCTAGGACAGGACGTGGATACTGTGTGGTGAACCCACGTCTATTGTGGCGCCCCAATCACAGGTGAAATTCGTTCCTTTTTTGTAGAAAGAAGCGGTAAAGGAGGATGAGGAAGAGGAACCGCCTAAGAAGAAGAGCAAAGCGGCGGCTGCTAAATCTGCCACTTCCAAAGGAAGAGGAAAGAGTGGTGGACCGGCACCAACTGCTGAACGTATGTATGTCGTGAATGTACTTATGTACATGATATACAGGGTGTCCAAACTAAATTTGCACAACTTTCAATTGACCATAACTCCAGTTCTAAGGGGCAGAAAATGATGGAGCCTAGCTCATCTGAAAGCCCAATTCAAGAGCTATATTTTGATGTGTTTGCCAATTCTGTAAGCTTTACCGTTCGGGAGTTAGCACGATTCCCGTAAACCACCTCAAAAATGAGTTTGGCCAAACTGAATGCCAATCAATTTCCTGCTTGGCTGATTTTTTCTTGCTTCAACCAAAGGCAATTTGGCATGATATGTGCGCTGTTCACTAATACCCTGTAATTGCCTCATCTTTTTTCTATGGTGTCACCTTTTGCATGAATGAGTGCTCTTTATTGACATTTTCACTCTTCATGCTGAACTGTCACACTGCAATGCCACTCTTTTGGTTCGTTTTGAGCATTTTGGTGAAAAAAGCTCTTCAAAGTTCAAAAATCCAATCTCAAATGGTTTGGCCCATTGGGAGAGAGATTCCTGGTCATTATTCTCCTCTTTCACATCACAGTCTTGCTAACTCGTTTCATCCCAGTTATCCGTCAATTAGCTGTGCTACCTAGAAAATTGCCAAACCACAGTTTGGGCAAACTCTTTTTTGAGGTAGTTTACGGGACTTGCTCTAGCTCCCGAACGGAAAGATGTACAGAATTAGCAAACATACCACAATATAGCTCTTGAATTACGCTTTCAGATGAGCTAGATCCCATAATTTCTGCTGCTTAAAACGGGAGCTACGGTCAATTGAAAAGTGTGCAAATTTAGTTTGGACACCCTGTAGTCTGACCACTGAGAGTTCGCTATGGAACTCAAGTCGTGTTGTAAAGACATGGATTTCTCTCCGTGTTTCATCTTTCATGTAGGGAACTGTGGGGTAAACCCGGTCACCTATAGTCTGGCCAATAGCAGTTGGCACCTGAACTCAAGGCGCATTGCGGAAAATAGATTTACAAATGCGGATTTCTGTCCACACTTCGTGTACTCCTATTTAGCAGAAGTACATGCAAACTACTCAACTCGCCTTGAGTCCAGGTACCAACTGCTATTGGCCAGACTATAGTCTCCCTTGAACTTGATGTTTCAACTGTTGAACCAACTAACTCATTTCAAAGGAAAGAGGAGAGTTCAACAAGGAATGGATTGATATCATATTTGTCTCGATCGGTACATTGGCTGCTAAGATATTCAGCCCTGAAACTTAGGTGGTCGGATTTTCCCATGGTCGGGTTTACCTCATGCTACCAAAAATATATAATTGGGCTTAGGGGAAGAATGGAGCACACAGTGTAAACGAAGGAGGCAATCCCTGACTCATATTCGCCCCATTTTATTGGGTTTTTCGATTCCCCATTTTATTGGGTATAATGGGTTCGTAAAACCCAATAAAATGGTTTCGTAAAACCCAATAAAATGGGTACCCAATAAAATGGGGAATCGAAAAACCCAATAAAATGGGGCGAATATGAGTCAGGGATTGCCTCCTTCGTTTACACTGTGTGCTCCATTCTTCCCCTAAGCCCAATTATACAGGGTGTTTCATAATTTACTCGCCGGATGTTTGTGCTTATATCTCCCCACTGGAGTGTCACATTCGAATGCGGTTTTTGCGTTGAATAGCCAAGGCTTCCACGTTGATGCATTCAAAATTTCAGCTTTCTAGGCCAACAGGAAGCGGCTCAAACAGCTCGATTTGCAAAGCGTCAATTTTCACACATTTTTGCAGGTGGCCAGGTACAGATCGGCTCCGGTTTTTCTCGCCCCAGTTTACCTAACCCAGTTCTCTCCTTAGTTTTCCTTCCGCAGTATTCCCCTCTCCAGTTTTCCGCAGTATTCCCCTCCCCAGCACAAGTTTCGGTAGAGTTTTCCATCTCCATGCCACTTCTCTTGCAGATTCGAACTTAGCAAACAGTGTTACTGCCAAAATTCGGTCATCCAAGCTTTTCCTTGGGACGCTGATGCCATGGTGATCAAACTGAAGTCTATCTTCGACAAGACTGCTCAAAAATGCATAAAAGTTAGCGTGGAATGGTGAACAGACTTGAAAGAGCGAGAAAAAAGCGAAAATGCAAATCCTTTGCACCGCCTCAGTGCCCTGCCTCCGTTTTGCGCCAAAAAAGGCGCCGCAACTTTGACCGCTTTCAGCGCCATGACAATGCAACCTACATAGGAAGCTAAAATTTTGGCTGCATCAACGTTTAAAGGCAAGGGCTACCCCAACATCGACTTACGAATTTCGATTTCAAACCCATCCTATCAAAAACTGTATTTTTATTCGAGTCTTATGCAAAAAACCGCTTTTCAAAATTCCTATCTGTTCTCGAGTTATTCGATGATAAAGGTTGCAAATTTTCAGTACTGAAGGCGACGTCGGGAACCGTTACGGTAGGTCAGTTTTGAAAAGGGTTAGTTGGAAATACAGCGCCTTTGTTCCTGTTTTTGCTTTTGGGACTTTTACTCTATCTCTGGGGAGCCTGAAAAATGTTCCCTACCATTCGGGCCACAGTCCATGCAGCCAATGTGCTGCATTTACAATTCTACCCTTTTCACTAGCCACGGAAACACATACCGTAACGGTTCCCGACATCGCCCTCAGTACTGAAAATTTGCAACCTTTATCATCGAATAACTCGAGAATGGATAAGAATTTTGAAAAACGGTTTTTTGCAAAAAACTCCAATAATAATATAGTTTTTGATACAATGGGTTTGAATTCGAAATTCGAAAGTCGATGTTGGGGTAGCCCTTGCCTTTAAGCTTTGGCTATTCAACGCAAGAAACCGCATTCGAATGTGACACTCCGGTGGGGAGATATAAGCACAAACATCCGGCGAGTATATTATGAAACACCCTGTATATTTTTGATGCTACCCTACGCCTATTCTGTTGTATGTATTGTATGTTTTCAGCACCGACTAAGAAGGTGTTGTTGAAAGGCAAAGCGCCGGTTGATCCGGAATGCAGCTACAAGCTCGGCAAGGCGCATGTGTATTTTGAAGGAAATTGCGTTTATGACGTGATGCTAAATCAGGTATTACGCACACAGGATGGTGACGTTCATAATGTGAAATGGCTAAAACTTGTGCATGCTTTGGGTGTCAATATTGCCTGTGCATTCACTCACTTTTGCCCAAATTACCCCGCGCTATGCTATTTCTTGTTTGTAGACAAATGTCCAGAACAACAATAACAAGTTCTACGTGATACAGCTACTGGAAGACGACAATGCAAAAACTTACAGCGTATGGCAACGCTGGGGAAGGGTGGGATTCAAGGTATGTATAATAGTCAACCGTACCATGCGCACGTACAGTATGTTGCTATGCGAATGCGTGTACTATACTGTATGTACAGTGCGTCGCTAATAATAGAGCTTCTAAAAACGTGATTTACGGCTTCTTGGCGCTGTGTATTATTGTAGGGCCAGCATAATCTGGTTCCATGTGGTCCGGACTTGGACGAAGCGAAGCAGGTATTTGGCAAGAAATTCGAAGACAAAACGAGAAACGCCTGGGCCGACCGGAATCGATTCAAAAAAGTGGCGGGAAAATATGATCTCATCAAGGTATGGACGATGGGAACAGATGTGGTAAATTTATGCATGTACTGTAAAGCTTCGTGTATAACCCACCGTCGATTATAACCCCCCTCGTCTATAACCCCCCTATTTGGTGACTAACAATTTTTATCCCCCCTCTAACCAAAATTTTTTAAACGCGTAAAACGCGCAAATATAGCAAAATAAGCATGTTGGTGATGATTCTGCACATTTTGCTTGGTCTCGTGTATAACCCCCCTCGTGTATAACCCCCCTCGAATCGGCGACTAACGATTTTTATCCCCCCGGGGTTATACACGAAGCTTTACAGAAGTTTTGTCTGTATTTCTCGACAAGAAATTAAGAAACGCCTTCCTTTTTGGGTTGTTGTACGTACGTATGTATGCATGTATGTATACAGGTTGATTATTCGGTTGAAAACGGCGCAGACGCAACCTCCACAAACGGTGAAAGTTCGGCTGCAGCGGAAGAGGAAGTGAAGAAGGAACCTGCTGTTGAATCAACGTTGGATCCTAGAATACAGGTACTGCAGCAAAGGACAGCTGATACAGTACCTGGGCGTGCCCGCCCAGCAGGACTCAAACTGCGGCCTTCTGGCCTTGTAGACGGACAACAAACCACCCTCACAACCACTTCACCACAACCCTCACGCACTGAACCAAACGCGTGGAGTGCCCCGGTCACGCGAAACGTCCCTTTTATGTGTGCAGCAGAACCAACATCGGGACATGTTCCTCGTTTCAAGAGGCGAACGCTCTAGCCACTGAGCCACGGGCGTGGACCAGCCTCAAGTGCGCAAAACATGCCTTTGTTTGTCTAGGAGCTGATGAAGCTTCTGTGCGACTTGAAATTGATGAGCGACGCGGTGACAGAGTTGGAGTACGATACGGAGAAGCTTCCACTGGGCAAATTGACGCCGGCGCAGATTAAGGCGGGCTTCGCTGCGCTCAAGAAGATAGAGGGCTGCATCCAGCGTAAGGATACGACGGGACAAGCGTTGGTGAACGCCTGCAACGACTACTACACCCGCATACCGCACGCTTTTGGGTGAGAGTAGTGGTTTGTTTGTATGTATGCGTGATGTTATGTATGTATTTATGTATGTATATACTGTATGTGGGTACTGCGGTGACTAGTTTTGTGTCAAAATCCGTCCATCTTCTTGGTTGCCAGGTGAAGACGAAATATCCAGGATGCAGGCTACAGAACGACTTATATCCCGTCGCTTGTATCTGGATATTTCAAGTATGTGTGTACGCACACTGGGCCACCAAGACAAGATTTCGGACAGACAAATCTAGCCGACTCTGGAAATAAAGTGCGGTGGCCGGATTTGCCCCGCGACATGGACTTGATTGATGCACGGAATTGACTGGTGGTGGAATTGCCCCACGACACACGGCATTGATATGTACGGAATTTCCTTGATGGCCGGAATTGCCCCGCGACACTCGTCATTTCATGTGTACCGAATTGCCCCGCGACGCACGGCATGAGATGACGGTAGCTTTGTCTTGCAGTATGCGTCGTCCGCCTCTGATCAAGGACGAGGAGCATTTGAAGCGGGAGATGCAGCTGGTTGAGGCACTGGAGGAAATAGAAGTGGCCATCCGAGTACTGAAGAAGGGAGACGAAGAGGGGCAGAAGAAGCTGCACCCCATCGACCGACACTATCAGGCCATGGACTGCCAGCTGACACCGGTGGAACGGGAAGCGCAGGAGTTCAAGGTAGGCATTCATTCGACCTACCTGTTCTACTCTGTGTAGGGTGTAAACTCAGCATGAGGAGTAAGACTTCATCGATCACCACGCCACCTGGAGACAACGCTGGAAGCAAGGAAAAAGAAGCGACGAAGCGACAAAAACGCTGCATGAACGCCTAGAGCACGCACGCCTCGGATGAGTATAGGAATACATGGAAAGACTATACAGGAAATGCAAACGCTGGCAGGCCCGGTTTTCCAAGAAAAAGGTTGTTTCAACAAGTGCGGCAAAAAACGTTGGGTGTTTGCGATGGAACAAATAAGCTGAGTAACTAATGTTGGGCTTGATGGAAGGAGGCATGAAAGTAGAACTTATTCTGCAAACTTCTGTCTTGATAACTCTTGTTGCGTGCGAAAAAAACGGGAAAATTTGCGCAGCGAAAATAAGAAAAGTGTTTCGTTTTTAAAACGCTAGAGGCGTGGTGTTCGATGAAGTCCTACTTCTCATGCTGAGTTTACGCATGTAGCTGTAGCGTGATGCGTTCGTATGTGGCGTGCGTGAATGTGTGTGTTAGCCAGGCGACGTTAAACATCTCTCACGAGGCTGGTAGGTTGTGTTGTGTTCTCTGTTGCCATATTAAGAAAAGCGGCCGAACACAGTGCGTACGTACATGTATCAAGATTGGCTTTGGCCTACATATATGACTTGTGCAATGAGTCTATGGACATGTGCTGTGCTTACGTGCGTAGATGGTAGAGCGTTACTTGTCGAATACGCACGCTCCCACGCACACCATGTACAAGATGCGACTGAAGAATCTGTACGCTTGTGCGAAGCAGCTGCCGTCTGAAGCGAAGAAGCTGGAGCCTGAGAACAAGTAAGGACCTGTTCACATCTGAGACATGCGCTGAGCGCACGCTCGGCGTGTCACGCAAGGCATGGACAGCCGTAGATGCTCTGAGCACATTTCCTTTCAATGTGGCTGAACTATCAAGCTCGGCGTACGCCCGGATGTTCATGCATTGATTTGCGTATGCATCTTTGGCTGTCCATGCCTTTGCGGGTGTCGAGCCATGGTCACGCCGAGCGTACGCCCAGCGCATGTCTCCAATGTGAATTATGGGTCATGACGCGTACGCACATACGGCATGGTGTTGTGATGTGCATATGTACTGTACGTACGTGCACTGTGTTGTGGTATTGTTGCAGGATGCTGTTGTGGCACGGGAGTCGGCTGAGCAACTGGTACGGGATTCTGAGTCAGGGCCTGCGGATCGCCCCACCCGAAGCGCCCGTCACCGGCTACATGTTCGGGAAGGGCCTGTACTTCGCCGACATGTCCAGCAAGTCCGCCAACTACTGCTTCGCCACCCCCCAGAAACACACCGGACTCCTGCTCCTGTCTCAGGTATACTGTTTGTGCATACGAAGCAGTCCTGTATTCGCTCAAGCTCGCTAGAATATTTATTTAGCAGGGAAGATTTGTGCGTGCTCCAGGTCTAAACAACGCGTATGTATTTGTTTGACGTAACGCCCGCAGTATGTATGCCCGCAGTAGCCCGCAGTTTGACGTAACGCCCGCCCGCCTGCTTAAAGCACGGACTAATCTTCCCTGCTAAATAATAAATATTCCAGTGGGCCTGAGAGTTGACCTGGCCAGTTTTGCTGAAAAGTTCTGGAAGGCCGCGAGCGGACCCCCTTCCATTTACGACACACTTGATTTTTAGTGCAATTTTTGGTTTGTCACCCCGCCAACATGCGACGGTACCGATCAAAAATTGCACTGAAAATCAGTGTAAAACAGAAACAGTTCGCGAGCACACAAAAGTTATAGCGCAATCGAGTGAGCTGGTGTTTCGTGGTCGTCATCCGTACTGTAACTGTAGCTGTGTGCCCCTTTTGGTATAGGTGAGTCTGGGAAAGAGTCACGAGTTGTTGGCAGCCGACTACAAAGCGGATAAGCTGCCGGCCGGATGTCACAGTACCACAGGATTGGGGATGTACGCGCCGGATCCTAAGGATAACCTCACTCTGTATGCTACACTTCACTGTACAATTTGCTTGTAGCTAATGTAGTGTACATACTACTCAGTACTGCGTACGTACAGTGCATACCTACTCAACGGCTATAGCATCTGCTCATGTAGGGCTAGTTTAGCCATGTGTCATTGGGTTGGCATAATGGTTGTACCTGTGCCCCCTCCCCCCCCCCCCCCCCAAATCGGGGTTCGACTATGGCGGCGCAATGCACGTACAACGGCACTAGAACTGTCTTATTGTATTGTATGACATGTTGTGTCTGTGTGCGAATAGGGACGACGGTTGCGTTGTACCACAAGGCAAGCCAATTCACACGGGTGTACAGAATCCTGGCGGGTACACGCTGAATTACAACGAATTTGTGGTGTACGATCGGAGTCAAGTCAACATGAAGTACCTCCTGGAATTGGATTTTGATTTTCATAACTGAATTCCAACACAAAAGCATTCTAATCAGCCTTAGACGGGACGGCTGTACGTACAGCACAGCACAGTATTGAGCTTTTCATGATAGCAGCGAAATGCACAGGTTGTCGTAGCAGTAGTTGTATTGTTGGTTGAGTTCGCTTTGCCGTATTTGTATTCGCACATGTACTCTTTAGTGATTGTACTTTACACGTAGTATGTTATGTACTGTACGTATGTGATGTATGTACGTACGTGTGATGATTGAGGTGAGTACCTACATGCATACACACTACATACATTGACATTCCAACGTACCTTATGAAAATGCTGTACCGACCGGTATAACAAATTTAAAAAAATAAAAAAAATAAATTATAGCAAACCTAGCAGATGCAATACAACATTCGCTCACCTTTCATGCCAATGAATACAATACGAGTTACTGTATGTATCGCCTATGTACTGTATATGGCGGATGTGCCAATAAATCATCCATCGGTTATTTGGATCGATAGAACAATGGCTGCCAGTGGCGCCACCACAGCGGCAAAGGCATGGCGGGCATAGGCGCGGGGTGCAAGAGTGGCAGGCTGCCCAACAGCGGAAAATGCTGTCCGATGCCGTAGTTCATTAACGGCAGTGCCCCGCCAAATCCCGGCTTCAAAAGCAGGGGAGGCTGTGCGGGTGGTCCGACCGCCTTGCTGATACCGAATTTTACGAGTCCTGGCACGGTGGCAGGATCGATAGGTTTCGGTTTTTCTTCCACTTCATTGGTCGACTCGATCTCATGCCGCGTTCACCAGACGTCCATAAATAATAAATCCGTACGTTCGTCAACCCGTCGTGTCCGTCCGTCCGTTAACCAGCTCCGTAATGCTCTGACCCGCGGGTCACCCGGAACCGAATGGAAGCGCCGGCGGAAAAGGAGAAAATTATTGATCCGCATCCGACCAATGACTGCGGGTGACCCTGACCCGCGGGCCCTGCGGGTCAGAGCATTACGGAGCTGGTTATCCCACCTGATGAACCGGACGAACAAATTTATGGACGTCTGGTGAACGCGGCATCAGGCCCGGGCTCTTCTTCGCCGCCTTTTCGCTCCTCTTCTTCGATGATGTGTTCTTTCGGCAGATTCAGAGGGGGCGGTGCCGGAATCGCGGGGTGATGCGGCAGCGCCGGTCCGCCAATAACAACCGCTCTTCTGCCGTGCTGCGGTTGAATCACTACTGGCACCGATGGGTGTGGTCCGTGGGGTGAGCTTCTTGGAGCACTAACATGGTCAGGGGTATAGATAGTCAAGAAATTTTTGGAACGCACAAAACGTGCGTACAGTTGTAGGTAGGTGGCCACAGGTGGGAGGGGGAAGGGTCCAGCCCAGCCTCTGACGTCAGTCTGACGGGGGGGGGGGGGGGGGGGAAATCGGCGCTCAGATGAATGTTCTGATACACATTTGTACTGTAGGTACATACCATACATGCATGGGAAGGACAGGCCATTGCCCATTATGGCCACCTATGACGTCTCCGGCCTGTGAGTCAATTCTGACGCTATTCTTACGGTTGAGGGAGGAGGGGGATACCCATCGATTTCGGCTGAAAACCACCTGACTCAATTTGTACACATCCCTATAATGTACTAACTACGTAGTACGTAATCTCACGGAATCTCAGAAGCCACTAATTTGTGGCGCAAAAATATTGTTACACTTACGCCCTCGTGTTCTTCCTACCTATACCCCAGATGATGGTGTCTTCTATCTCCGCCGACCCACGGCCCCACAATTCCGCCTATCAGCCGGCCCAGGTTGCTTCTGCCGCTCCTGCATTCCGGCTTGAAGTAGGCGTAGCGGCACTGGCCTCTATCGCAGTACTGGCAACGGTGGCAGCTGGGATAGCACTCTTCGTGACTGTGACCGGGTCGCGGTCGTTGACGCGAGCATCCGGGTCGATGGTAGGCGTGGATGCACACTCGATACAGTCCGCTAGCTTAGAAAGGTTGATTGATATATCGGGTCGGAAGCAAAACTGCTTGGATAAAGGAGGGCGTACAACAATTATTATTGTGTATATAGTCATTATTGTGGTACCTAGGACACAGGAATATTCAAAAGCTTGTAAACCTCATAATACTATGTCCTGCCTCCGTACGAAAAGGACCTGAACCGTTGCTGCTTTTAGCTCACAAGCTGCTTTAGCCTCAATGTCCTAACCAAAGGAGATTACTGTATACATATATGGGGCTAGAAGTCGAAAGGCTAAAATGTAATTGGCAACCACTCTTCTGATGCCAACCTTTCCAACTAGCGGACTGTAATGGTCGTCGCAGATTTCGCAGTGTCCGCAGCGCGGATGGCAGCCGTCCTCGTGTTCGTGCGGTGGTCGCGGACCCGGACGTTCGCAGCCGGGCAAGTGCGGATCGTATTCGCAACGGCCGCGGACGCAGGATTCGCAGCGCGAGCACCTACCGTGACAGCCGTCGCCCCCGTGCCCGCCCCCGCCACCGCGGTCGCAACCGGGCAAGTGCGGATCGTATACGCAGCGGCCGTGGTCGCAGGATTCGCAGCGCGAGCACCTACCGTGACAGCCGTCTCCCCCGTGCCCGCCCCCGCCACCCCGGTCGCAACCGGGTCGATAGCGATCGCGATGGCACTGGAAGCTGACGCAGCGATCGCAGAACTTGTCCGGACACTCGTCGTCCTGGTGACAGTGCACGCGACCGTGCTCGCTGTCGCGACAACCGGGTCGACGTCGGTCGGGGTGACACTCGAATTCCACGCAGCGATCGCAGTACTTGTCCGGACAGTCGCTGGCGTGGTGACAGTGCTCTCCGCCGCCTGCAACATTACTGTAATGCTTCGTGTATAACCCTCGGGGATAAAAAAGTTTGTCACCGCGATTCGAGGGGGTTGTAAGAGAGAAGAGGCCAACGCCAATATTGTGCCACAATCATCACCAATTTGTTTTCTTTTTTCGTATTTTACGCGTTGTAGTCAAATTGAGGTCCGGGGAGATAAAACGTGCCGAATAGAGGGTTATGCACGAGGAGGCTTATATCGAAGGGGGTTATACATGAAGCTTTACAGTAGTGGGCGATGGGTTGGCGTCATGACTGCCATGTTGCTTCTTGCAGCGGCTTTTGACGACGCCTTTCAAACAAGCATTCTAGCTTTTTAGTATCCTAGCGTGCGGTCTTTATCGACTAATTCTAACCTTTTACCTTTTGTTTGAGCTGCAACTGCGGCAATCACCAGCAACGATAATATCCACTGGCGATTCATGCTGCACGATGAAACGAGAATGTCAGAGATATTTTGCTCTCTCGTCAAGGATAACTAAAAATGATGTACACCTACGTATGACTACACTGCAGCTACACCAATAAAACAATAAAACTTAGTTTCTACTGTTATTCTTGTCGAGATTTTGTATCCGTCTTAAAGTTGAACGGCGATGAACATGCGAACTGTAACCCTCGCCTTTCCGCGTTATCTTCTCATTTTCAAAGGAAAAATGGGACACCACACCACTCCCTGCTGTTTTGACAAATCATGGACGAAAACGATTGCGATCGATTGTTTTGTTTCTTTTTGAGGTCGTTGACTGACCTCCATCCAGTCGAAGTCTACAACGTAGTAGTTATACATATCAGTTTCTGTACAGTGACTAACAAACAACTAAGACACACGTTAACATTTTGCTTGGTTACTGACTGACACAGTATTCCATAATATCCAGCACTTTCATAAAATCGAAAGTTGTCCCAAAACAGCCTGCCAGATATTGCCGGTGCTTCTGCTTATTGGTGGGGGCGGGCGCTCGCTCGGTGGTTGCAAAGAAGCCTGCCAGTTATTGCCTGTGTTTCTGCTTACTGGAGGGGGCGGGCGCGCGCTCGGCGGATTGTACCAAAATACCCGCTGATTGTCCATTGTCGTGGGCAGACCAAGGGATGACAGGCCGCCGCTACTCGAAGGGAAAAAGGACGGTGTCATCGATAGCTCTCCTACCCTTTCGTGACCACTATGGGAATGTCCATGGCTATGTCCGTGGCTGTGCGAAGACAGTGGAGCAGATGATGGCAGTGACAATGGCGCTGCTGGTGCAGTAGAGAAAAATGCAGGACTTTGCTGCACTTGAGGTCGTCTTGGTGCTTGCCGTTGTTGCAGCTGTTGGAAAAAGGCAAGACGCGAAAGCCTTGGAGTCAGCAATGGTGACGGAGTGAGAATTTGGGATAGGGTAAGTTGGGGAAAATCGGTCAACGGGGTCGTAATTTCCGACGACGATTTCGTTGTTAGATACGTAGATATACTGTAACCGCGTATCTGGCTCTGGCTGACTGTTTTTAAAGATGGAGGCGATATGTCGGAAATCGAAATTACCTACCCATCCGCAGAGTCGGATTTTCCCCATCTCACCCTACTTCTTGCGTATGGTGAGCATGATCGTGGTCGTGAGCACCGGTGCTAATAAAAGACGGGTCGAAGAATTGTCGCCCCTGGCTTCTTGGCGGTGGTGGCTTGCGGATGGGTGGCGGTGGTTTTCGTTGTGGTCCGCCGCCGCCGCCTCGCCCTCTGCCGCTGCGCCAGTGGGGATGTGGCTGCTTGTGCTGGGTGCGCGGCTGCCCGGGCGCGTAGCGGTGACAGTCCGGCTCCCAGTCGGGGTGGTGGTGGCACTCGCCCAGCTCACACGTGTCACAACCGTCGTGACACTCGTAATCGAACACGCAGTCGTGCGCTGCAATCAAGCACATAACGGAGAATGCTAGAGTTCTCCGTTAGAGTTAAGCTTGGAGCCAATCAAGCATCAGAACACTGAACGTGCTACATTTTAGACCTCAAAGTACGAACAGTAGTGTGTACTGTACTGTACATATACTGTACATGTAGACGTTCGCCATGCATACTGAGCTGTATGTATCTATATGTACACAGTATGGCAAATGATGATCCCACTTCATCTGCCTGCCTGGTGATCGGAATTGCCCCATTACTATGCATCCATGTACCTACACTACAGTACATGTAACTAGTACAACAGTACGTGGGTGGAAAAATGTGGAAAGTAATTTGGCGCAACTAACTGGTAGCGGTGATTCGCGGCTGTCCGGTGCGCATTCTGTTACAGTCCGGCTCCCAGTCTTGATGATGGTGACATCGGCCCCACTCACAGGTGTCGCATCCATCGTGGCACTCCCAATCAAATACACAGTCGTGTCCTTTAGTACCCAAAACAAAAGAAAGCGCACCCTTGTTAAACTAGCCTACATGTTGGGGCAAACGCAAAGGGGCAATTTCGATCACCGGTGAATTCCGACTGTCAAAGTGTCAATTGATAAGATATTGTGTGGATATGGATACAGTACATATACCGCGCGATGCTGGCCTCGGGGTTTCGCAAAATCCGAAAAGATTGTCCATAGTGCTACTAAATTAACACCTACTCCGCAAAAGCCGTCATTGTTGTCAACAACTTTTACTTTTGTTGTTCGTGTGTTGTCGGATTGTTGTCGGATTTTGTACTGTTGTTGTCGGATCCGACAACAACAGTACAAAAAACGAACAACAAAAGTAAACGTTGTTGACAACAATGACGGCTTCCGTGGGGTAGGTGTTAACGGAAAAATTCACTTACCTTCTGAGAGCACGAAGGTGCAAGCCATCAATAATAAAAGGAAATTGAGCCACATTTTCATGATTTTCCTCGGCTACAGTACTTATTTATTGTGCTTGTACAACGCATCCACCGCTGCAAGTTCTGTCAGCCTTACGAAATGTGGAAACGGAAACGTAGGCCTATTAGCAATTCTAGGAAGTCGCACATTTTTATTTCTGAATTATATTCAACTGACGTCATTACCGCAGTTTAAACATGTGCAATTTTCTGCGCAGTGTAAAGCATCGCGTCTTCCTGCAATCGAAACTTGTTTTTGGATATTTTGCTCTTCCTGTCCGACAACCACAACGGCATGACACTTTCTTAATGCGCTTCAAAGTATAGCCATAGCGAGCGACCGTACGACACCCCCATTATTGGAAATTATTGGTATTTTTATGTGTTTTGGCAATATAAACTACAAGATGCACGACCACGTATCGTACGTCATACGCACTAGTACACACACAGAAGACGCCATCATTTTAATACCATTATTGCTCAGGTGCAGTCAGTCGAGTCGTTTTATTTCGTCAAGAATATTTCAACACTCACCTGAACCTGAGCTAGTACGTTTATAGTCAAGTTGATGTGCAAGACACAATGCATAATAAAACAAAGTAGCACAATACTGTAAAGCTTCGTGTATAACCCCCGGGGGGATAAAAATCGTTAGTCGCCGATTCGAGGGGGTTATACACGAGGGGGGGTTATACACGAGACCAAGCAAAATGTGCCGAATCATCACCAACATGCTTATTTTGCGTTATTTGCGCGTTTTACGCGTTTTAAAAATTTTGGATAGAGGGGGGGGATAAAAATCGTTAGTCACCAAATAGGGGGGTTATACACGAGGGGGGGTTATATTAGAAGGGGGGTTATACACGAACTTTACAGTAGCATCACAACAGGCAAGTATTACACCACCAGGAGCACCATAACGAAAACGAAAGGATGAAACTGCGATCGGCATCATAAGCCATGGTGCTCATTCTGTATATTACCAAGAACTAATAATCAATCGCAAGACAAAAGTATAACGGATAAAACAGATAAATAATGGATAAAACAATTTCGCGCTGTTCTATCCGAAAATGAGGTCCCAAATGGTGCCTCTTCTACGGTAGTAGTTGTTGCCGTAGCGGTTGTAGGGATAGCGATCGTAGTAGCCCCTGCCATAGTTGTAGTTGCCATAGTTGCGACGCCGGTGGCGGTAGGTGTTGCCCCGACCTCCTCTGGGCTCACCCGGGCCATAACTATGACATTCCGGCTCCCATTCTTCATGATGAACGCATCTGCCACGCTCGCACGTGTCACATCCGTCGTGACATTCATAGTCGAATGTGCAGTCGTGGGCTGACAAAATTATTGACAAGAAAAATATCTGAGGTAGTCGGAAGTAAAATATTGACCAGTTGCGCTGAATACGTACGTATTTCTATCCCTGTCGGCTGACTAAAAGTTCACTGTGTTTCGTGCAATTTTATCGGTCAGCAGTCAGCACTCAGCACAGCACCCATCGAAATCGATCAAAAATTCCACTGAACAATCAGCGTAAAACAAAGGGTCAGCTCTCGACCTCCCAGACATTTTCAGCGCTAACTGGTACTTACGTACATACAGTTATTGCTTGCTTACCGTAAGCTGCAATCACCAACACTATCAGTACTAAGAGAAGAAGGTATGCTCTCCACATGTTTGAGGCGAGGATTTTTTCAACAAATTATTATCGATACTAACTTGTCGCCGTCTTCGTTTTGGGTCCTTTTGTAGCAAAAAGTGTCCTTGGACATGTACATACTGTAGAACGTTGTTTACGGGTTGAAAACGGAAAAATCTCGTTTTCTGGAAGATTGCTCCAGCGACAACTTCGACTGTTAACAGGATGCTGTAAGACTGCGACATCTCCGTCTATGTACCTTGCAGGTGAATGTCATCAAGACTAACTAACTTTGTGTATAGCATAGGTAGCACACGTGTAGGCGGCGACTAATTTTTGGTGCTGGGCACGTATGTATATATGCTGTCAATTTATAGAATCGGTCTAAGATACGACCCACGCAAACGCGGCTAGCGTATAATTGAAATAAACTCATTCGAATGAGATGGCTTGTGAGTTGTGACGCAATTCGACAAAAATTGTTGTACTGGTTTCTGTTTATGAGATTTTTTGACAAAAACACGTACATTGAACTTAGGAAATAATGATCGTCCACTACATACATGTCACATACGTCACTGTACACTGCACGGAAAAATATGAAACAAAAATAACAAGTAGGCTACAACATCGAAAAGAGAAACCTAAAGCACAAAAACATCATGAAAATTATTATTCGCAAAAATAGTGCTACAGTACTAATGTCAATGTTATACACATTTCTTCGTAAACATTTCGCCTCTGGCATTATTAGGAAAAATAACAGGTGACACCTTATTTTCCTAAGTTTCCAAGCAAAGAGTCAAGTATCGATGAAGAACCAGAGGTGGTTGCCCGCTTGGGCGAGAAGAAGCTGGACCACCAACTGCCACCGGTTCTTCCCCCACCCGGTCTCCATCTTGAGAACCCGCCTCCTCTTCCTCCTCCCGTGCGGCACTCCGGACCAAAGTCTTCATGGTGCACACAAACGCCGTTCTCGCAGGTATCACAGTGATCGGGACAGCCGCCTGGACAACTCCGGCCCCATCCCTGTCGCCCACTGCCGCCGCGTCCGCGCCAGCGTGACCACGAGCCGCCCCTCCAGCCACCCGTGCCGCTTCCGCCGCCGCCTCCGGTTCGGCACTCCGGGCCGAAATCTTCGTGGTGGACGCAGACGCCATTCTCACACGTGTCGCAGTGATCGGGACAACCGCCGGGACAGTCCCGACTGCCTCCGACTCTGCGTCTGTTATAGGGCGGAGGGCGCCATCGGGATCCGCCGCCGCCGCTGGGTCGGCACTCTGGCGCGTGATCCTCGTGGTAGACGCAGACGCCGCTGTCGCATTCGTCACAGTGACCGGTACAGTCGGAGTCGCGACGGCAATCGCTTCTTTCTTCGTGTGATTCGTGCGCGAGGGCGCCGTAGCGATGTAGCAGCGCGCTGCAGCAGAGCAATACGACCACAACGAAAGGAAGTGTCGACTTCATGGTTGGTTTGGTAGACGCGGGTTTGCAAGCGATAACTTATCGAAAACTCAGAGTATGAAATTACTTCTGTTTACGTGTGCCAAGTGATGACCCTTTTAAAGACAAAACTGTGAGATGTGTAACAATGCGTGCTTGCTAAGAAAATAATGTTCTTCGTACGGTTAATGTTGAGTGTTGACGTGGATGTGGGCGTCTTTTGCACTTGTGGCAGTTGTTTCCAAATTGTATGCACCGGATGACATTGTTTATGGTTGCACGTTGCTGCACCAACTTTCGTGGGACATGCGTAGACTGTTCGTACGTGATTCACGGGTATGTACACGCACGTGACAGTATGGTACGCATGCATGCATGGAGTTGAAATATACGTACGTACATTCGCAACGCACATAAACGTCTAGAAGAAAAAGCGCAAACGGTTGTCAACAAAAAGCGTTCAAGATGATCTTCTTTTCACAGGGAAATCTAGTTTTTTTGTACAATTTAATGGCAAATTTTGCTAAGCAAACCATAACTGCTACCGTACACTTACACACTAAAATATTTCCAGTGCCGAAGCTAAGTAACTTACGCATCAACTGTTACTATGTGTAATAAAACGGGGCTAAATTATGCAGAACATGTCACGACAATCACACTACGTATTGTTAAAAATTGATACCTCCTACAATGAAAATCACCGAAAGACAAACATAAAATTGTTGGCAGTCGCAGTACACGGCACTACATAATGATCCGGGGAAAAGTACACTCGGATAAATGGTCGAAATTACCCCCGCCCCCTTGCCCTTATCAAACATACTACCAAAAATATAGCCTAATGGGGCTTTAGGGTGAAAATTTACTGACGTAGTGTAAGCAAAAAAAGGCAATCGCAATCAATAATAATTTTTAATGGTTTCGTAAAAATCAATCAACACAGTTGACCACCAAACTCTTTCGTGGCCGCCGTGGCCAATAGGATCAATTTTGGCCAATCAACAAAGTTAGTGCTGTATGAAATGAGCCAGTGATTGCCTCTTATGCCAACACTAGTCAGTCAGTCCTTATTTTTGCATTTTGATCACTACGCTTTCTTTTTCCGTCCGATCGTAGCCATGCTGGATTGATGGCGCCTGACGCCTTCTTTTTCCGTCCGATCGTAGCCAGACTGATGGCGCGTGTGGGAGGCCACGGGGGCAGTACGAAGCTTCCTACCGCAGGTACCGCGATCGCAGACGCGTACGCCAGCCGTACGCGCGGCCTCACGTCGTAAGACACCACGCGGTATCTGTGCGGTTCCAGGCGATAGGAGGACAGCACCCGGTATCTGGGCTCAATTCTGTACGCAGTCAGCCCGACCGGCACCGGCGCTGCGGCCACGATCGGCGCTGCAATAACTGGTGCTGAAGCCACGGTACTGTAAAGTTTGGTGTCTACATCCGATGATTGGGTTACACCACACGCGAACATAGAAAGTCGTGTCGTCCCAATAATTGCTTGGGGTTACACATGCTTGGGCTTTTGGGGCTCTGTAGCTGCTAGCTACTCGATGAGATATGTATGAAGTAGGTATACACAAAATATCGGGGGTACCTTACCTACTACCTACTGTATACTGTAATGTTCCGTGTATAGCCCCCTCTCGTGTATAAGCCCCCCTCGTGTATAGCCCCCCCTAATCGGCCACTAACGTCTTTTGCCCTCGTGTATAGCCCCCTATTGCGAACCGCGAAAAGCAAGAGAAATCCAGTGTTTTTGAGCTAAAAACAGCGTTTTTGAGGTGTTTTGACGCATAGGAGTTTATCTGCACCTCATTTGGACCAGTTCTGATCATTTTGCAAGTGATATCTCTTCAAGGGAAAATTTTTGGCAGCGAAAATTTCACAATTTTTCAAGTTAAAGTTGAATTTTTGATCAGTTGAGCTTGGAAGCGTGCCAAATAACCACCATAAACGAGTTCAGGATGTCAAAAAACCTTACTTTTGGTACAAATTAAAAATGCCCTCGTGTATTGCCCCCCCTCGTGTATAACCCCCTCTCGTGTATAGCCCCCCCTAATCGGGCTTACCATTTGTATAGCCCCATGGGGCTATCTACGGAACATTACAGTATTCCAAATTTGCTGATAGTGTGAAGTATAGTTTACTATTTGAAACATTTGGGGGAAATAAAAAATATCGGTTTTCACAAAATGCTGAATATTGCAAAATTGATCGGGTTATACACCAAACTTTACAGTAAGAAATCCTTGCGAATCGCCCACGACCACGCTGGCCCGATCCAGGTGACACCCCGGGTAGCTACATCCCTCAATCAGGATGAAGAAGCTAGGAACATAGGCAGTGGCTATGAGACGAAGCAGAAGAGCCATTGATTGATTGGATTTTGGCAGGCAAAAAAAAGAGCGGAAGTGGTGGTCGTAGGTAGAAAGTGTAACGCAGCGTTCGCCAGACGTCCGTAAATCCGTACGTTCGTCAACCCGTAACTTGTCAGTCCGTCCGTCAACCCAACCCCGCGTCAACCGTTTACGGGTTGACGGATGGACGTACGGATTTAAAGGGGAACTTTGCGCGGAAAATTCGGGGTAAGGCACACACACATCATTCGATAGAGGTTGAAAAATGCTTCAAAACGCACCAAGTCCAATCCCTCTACGTTGCGTCGTTCTTGAGTTAGAGGCAAACATTGATCTGTGAACGGGAAAATGCACGCGAGAGCATGTAGCTCGCTAACCATTACACCAATCGGCATAATTTTGCTACCACCATATGCCCCGTGTTGAGTTCTACATTTTTGTTGTATAAAGTTTTGCTGTATCTTCACTGCCTGTGGCATGGGAAGCCAAAAACCGTGTGTAATTGCGCTGTTAAACACATTATTTCATGGACAGCGCAATTACACACGGTTTTTGGCTTCCCATACCACAGGCAGTGAAGATACAGCGAAACTTTATACAAGAAAAATGTAGAACTCAACACGGAGCACACGGTGGTAGCAAAATTATTCCGATCAGTGCACTGGTTAGCGAGCTACATGCTCTCGCGTGCATTTTCCCGTTCACAGATCAATTTTTGCCTGTAACTCAAGAACGACGCAACGTAGAGGGATGGGACTTGGTGCGTTTTGCAGCATTTTTTTATGCTCTATCTAATGATGTGTGTAGCCTTACCCCGAATTTTCCGCGCAAAGTTCCCCTTTAAGGACGTCTGATGAACGCGGCATAAGGATTTACAGCGTCGCAAACGTGAAGCACCAGCAGAAGCAAGCCTGAGCTTAGATATTCATTCACTTTTTTGTACAGGAACTATCCATCGACAGTGTGTGAGTTGAGCTGAGCGACATGATCTTCTATAGTGTATGTACTGTAGGCCTATATTTGAAAATGCAGCAGCCTGTTTCGAGTGCACTGAACACTCGGGGTCGGGAGAGTCGAAATCAAAACAGGTCGGAGCTTTTGTGAGAAAAAATGGTCTTTCCATTCAAGCTTTGAGAAATGACAGTGCATGCTATGCCATGTCGCAACATGCGCTCAGGCCTCACACACACAATGTATAGGTAGTGGTGTCACAATATTCCAAACACCAGTTCGAGTTGGAAACATGGATGAATTTCTTTGAAGAAGCCAATCAAAGTCAGTCACATCAAGCGTAACTTCTTCCTCACATTTCCAAAATCAATCATGTCACCAATGACAAAATTAGCCGCAAAAACCTAATTCAATGACACGACAATGCTTGCTAGCAATACCTACCGTACCTACAATATTTCTCAATTATGCCACACGTATCACCCACGTTTTGTGCAACATTCTGCCGGTTTTCTTGCATCTTCCTTTTGAACAGCTGCACGTGATCTTTTTCATCCACAGTGCCCCACGAAGCGGAAAACGCCTGCAACGAAAAAGCTCAAATCAGCATCATCAATAATCTAATCACTTCAGCGTAACTGTATCCTACGCACCATCTGAAGATATGTAACTGTAACAGTATAGTATAGGTACGTAGACAATATACTGCGGTGTGTGCACAGCATGCATAGTCAATCATTCGAGCCTTTATTCAGAGAACCATCGATCACAAAGAGCAGAGAGATGCGAGTAGAAGAGTACCGTATCATCACATGCTAGTATGTACGTACTATGCGCATATCACACCACTGTTAGTATCGATCTAGCCACGCTGCATGTTAGTGAGTGTCATAAGCTGCTTCTCAGGACAACCAGAGCACTTCCACAGTCGCCGCCGGCCCTTTGGGTGCTGTCGTGGTCAGTTCCGCGGCCATTCCTGACACCGTCTTCTCTTCTTCCGGCGTGCTTTCCTCCGTAAAAGGTTCCCCGGGTTCCTCCTCAAGCTGCGTGGAAGCTTCCTCCCCCGCTTGCTGCTCCGATTCTTCTTTGTCCGCCCGCGCCCACGCTCGCTCCACCTCCCGCAGCTCTTCTTGCGTCGCCTCCGTTTCCGCCTCCTCCGCTCCGCCTGCTTGCGCTTGACTAAGTCGACATCAGACAGGAACCAATTTCCTCCAACTCGTACCCGAGCTAATTGGTCTCTAACATTGGTGCGCTTCAGACGTGAACTCCGAATTCGGAGCCCGGACTATGCTTCAACATGTAAAATCTACGAGTTCGCACCAAACTCGCTCCGTTTTTCCAAACGTGCGTGTGACCAACCGAGTTTGTAATTCGAAGACGTGTGAGTAAATTGACGTTCGCTTCGCGTCAACACAAAGTCACTCCGAACTCGGAGCGAACTCGTTCGGAGCAAATTCGGAGCACGTCTGAAGCGCACAACTGGGAAAATTTCCTTCAACTCGCACCGAGCTCGTTGATCTTGAACATTGCAGCATAACCGGGAGCCAAGTACAACGGATGGCAGCAACCCCAGACCAGCGTCATCGGCTTCGACTCCCATACGCGGCGCTTCAACACGCAAGACCGACGAGCTCGCTACGAGTAAATGGACCATTCACAACAAAGAAATGCGCTGGGCGTGTATGCTCAGACGATGCAAAGACACGGACAACATGGATGCGCCGGGCGCACGCCAAGCGCATCGCTTTCCAAAGTGAATGAGAACCATCATAAATTGACCCGTCTGATGTCGACCATTGAAGAAGCGGTCGAAGCTGCGGCAGGTATCCGTCATCGCGCGTCTCGCTTCCTCAAGCACATTGAGCAGGGTGGCCCAGTCGTCTCTCATCGCCTCGATTGCTTCCCCTTCCCACATCTCCTCCTCCCCCTCTTCTCCCGGCGGCCCCTGTCCAGCTCCCGCTGTTAGTAGCTTCAGTTCTTCTTCTTCCGGCCGCCCTCGTGCCTGTGCCCGCTCCTGCACCATCGCCGACGCTTTCTCCATCTGCGCGCTCAACTTCGGCACGCTCTCGCCGCTCAGGCGCATCAGCTGCAACACCACCACGGCTGCCGCTTGCTGCAGCATCGCCTGCTTCCGCCGCTTCTCCGCGCGCCGCTCCTGCATCCTCGCCCTAAAGGCCGCTTGCACACGCTGCTAGATGCGTCGTATTTACCGGATATGTAGACAGAACTTGAAAGTTTGTAGAAAAGAAACGCATACCCCAGTCATACAGGCTACGCAATAACGTAAACAAACGGCAACTGGTGGTGGGACACTAACTAGTCCTTAGAAAATGAAAGTTCTTCTTATCTAGGCGCACCGCCCAAATATGAAAACGATGGCAATATCTAAGGTCCGCGTCTCCGCATCAACTATGGTACCTATAATTTGCGCAATGCGACCTGGTTAGATAGTAGACACGAGGAGCGAATTCATTTTCAAAGGACTACTGTTTAAGCGTGTGCAGCCGGTAATTTTCTACCAGGTGTGCTCATACATACCAACCCCCGAAATCTATGTAGAACCAGCGTGTGCGAGCGGCCTAAGCTGCTGCAACTCTGTCTGCAAGTCTTGGATCTGTCGTTGTCTCTCCTCCATCAACTCGCCCACCTCCAGCATTGCGTGTGTCGCGATCGCAGGTTGTGTCGCCAGTCTACTTCGCCTTCGCTCCTAGATCTGGTAGAGCGGACTCCTGTGCATCAGCAACGCCATCGTCGATGCACTCCTAGTCTTTCCTCTACTCTGACTCTGGTACATTCGCCTGGACCCAAGGCGCATTCACACGGGGTACGAAAACGCGCTCGGCGCGCGCTGAGCGTAGCCATGGCTGTTTACACGCTGTCGCAATGGCTCATTCACATACGACCGGTGCATCCGTGGCTATCCATGTTTCCAGCCATGGACGCCCGGCGTATGCTTTCGATGTGAATGGGCCATTACGCCGAGCCATGGACACGCCGAGCGTGCGCCCGGCGCATGTCTCCGAGGGTGTGAATGCGCCCTCCAGCAGCGCCCGCATTCGTTCCGCCCATCCTGCTTTTTCTTCTGCTGCCCGAGCTACCGCGGTGGTGGGTTGCGCCATCGGCCCGAAAAGGTAAGAGAAAAACCACAACCGACCGGTCACCGTCGAAGGAAAAAGAAGAACTGAGGCCAAGACCACCAGCTCTCACCTACTATTCATTCTTTTTCCCCCCAACAAGAGTAAAAATGCCGTGAAAGGAAATGCAGTTTTTCACATTGCATTACAGCACTCTCTTTTGAAAGGAAATAAAATGCATTTCCGTTTTAGCGGAGAATACGGTATTGAAAACTCGAATCGCCGCCAAAAATACAGGAATCGATGGGGTAAACCCGACCAACCCGACCACCTAGTGAATGAAGACCGTTCTTTCTAGTTGTTAAAACCCGCATGCAACCTGAGTACCTCAAAGCATTCCACTCTTCGCCGGTTGGTGTAGTGGCCCTTCTCTCTACGGGACATATCCATGTTTGTTTCGTCGAATGATTGTAGCGGGTGACGCAGCTGTTTCGATTGCACACGTTGCTTCTTCCTTT
>JASAMW010004799.1:0-11159 GCA_030247985.1 Epsilonema sp. ZAB3_2
TTTCAGCCGGCTGCGTCCGCTGGAACCTAAAAAGAATGCATTTTATGTAATTTTCGCCCCTAAAATGGGTCAGGAGGGTTTGCGCATCTATAAATCTGTCAGCTAGGCCGAATTTTGACATGCGGTTTTTTGCATTCGATTCCCCATGTGTTGTAGTACTTATTTATGAACCGAACAGGAAATGTGAAATATTGAGGGTGTCCGGCCTTCTATAGTCAGACTCTCACACGACTCAGAAACTTGCCTTAAAATCCCTGATTTTCGCTTACCCTATGGCTATATTTTTGGCTTGCAAAACCGAAAATTCGGGCGATCCTCTAATTTTCGAATTCAAAACCAAATTTTCGGTTTCGTAACACTCGAGGTTTGGTTAGACCCGAAAAATAGGGCAAAGCCGAAAATCTGGGATTATTTCAAAAACCCTGGGGAAAAAGCGGGCCTATGCCTCTCGTGTCCTTTCATGACATCCACGTCAACCATTCTTCTGAATACAGGGGTATTTTAAATTTTTTATAAACGTTATAACAGATAACATTACGAGCCTTAGCAATGAAAGACATCAGCCAGTAGGAACCCTTTGTTTGGGATTTCCTGTGCGGTAAACGGTCAACTTGAGAGTAAAATTGGTCTGGAGCTCATTGCTTCTTTCGGTTCTCCCGGGGGTCAGTTGCTTTTCTCGGAGGCGGTTTCTTCTCACAACAGACGAGCGATGGCTGACAAGAGCGCGTATGTGGCCCTACCCAAGTCCGGCCAGTCTACCCAGGGGTACAGTGGCGGTGGAGGAGGGAGAGGAGGCGCTGCCCCTGCCACATCCGGCGTCAAGCTCTTGCAGGAAGAGTACTGCTACGGAGGAGGGGGCGAAGAGCAATTCATGCCGAATCTCACCAAAACCACGCCAGCCCCTCTAGCTCAAGGTGGAGGAAGAGTCGATCGGTCCATGTACCTGGCACCACCCAAATGAATCCGATGAGAAGAAACACTGAGTGATCTCGAGCATGTACATCTACAATACGTACTAGTGAATAAGTATACTGAACTGACTGACCTGGCTGGTAATATCTCTGCTCTTCGTTCCTCTCAAAGTGTACAGTATAATAAAGAGACATGACTTCAGCTACAAATGATAACGATGCTTTGCGGAATGGTTTTTTGCATACAAACAAAAATATCCCGTAATATGTTGGCCTGCTACCTATAGTCGAACAAGAAATTTCATGAACCATTGAAATTTTTTCTCAGCCAATAAAAGACGTAGAGCACAGCGGTCAAACTTCTACGGCTAACTTTAGCTCGCCGTTCCAATAAAAAAAACCGTTTGTCTCCAGCTGCTCTCAGTGTCGAGATCTCGCCAAATTCCTTCAGTACTGAAATCGTGTCACCATTTGGCAGACGCTAAACCACGCAAACCACGACACCCTACGACCCTGTACGCCCGATGCGCATTTTCATCGTCTTTATCACATATGCTTATTTCTGCCATTTTGATTTTTCGGGCGTTTGCGAGGTTTCGAATTGCCCAATGGTCCACGCCCAATTTGGCGATTTCAGTACTGAAGAAATTTGGCGAGATCTCGACACACAGAGTAGCTGGAGACAAACGGTTTTTTTTATTGGAACGGCGAGCTAAAGTTAGCCGTAGAAGTTTGACCGCTGTGCTCTAGGTCTTTTATTGGCTGAGAAAAAATTTCAATGGTTCATGAAATTTCTTGTTCGACTATAACAGGAACAGTTCGAGGTTTCCTCCGAGACATTTCGGGTGAAACGTCGGATGTACGTCAGCAAAACAAGCATGTTTTATTGGTGATGATTTGGCACATTTCCAGTAGCCTCGTGCTTGAAACCCCCATGTGTATATAACCTTCTCGAATCGGCGACTAAAGTTTTTTTTCCCCCCCCCCCCCCCCCCCCACGGGGTTTATACAAATGTACACTAATAAGGCTTACAGTAGGAAAATTGGGTTAGATTTGATTTATGATTCGCCCAGACTATAGACACCATTTTGGTTCTCACATCGGAATTTCCGGGCTAAATAACAATTTTTTGTCTCATCGGAATTTCCTGTGCGGTAAACGGTCAACTTGAGAGGAGAATTGTTCTGGAGCTCATTGCTTCTTTCGGTTCTCCCGGGGTCAGTTGCTTTTCTCGGAGGCGGTTCCTTCTCACAACAGACGAGCGATGGGTGACAAGAGCGCGTATGTGGCCCTACCCAAGTCCGGCCAGTCTACCCAGGGATACAGTGGCGGTGGAGGCGGAAGAGGAGGCGCTGCCCCTGCCACATCCGGCGTCAAGCTCTTGCAGGAAGAGTACTGCTACGGCGGAGGGGGCGAAGAGCAATTCATGCCGAATCTCACCAAGACCACGCCAGCTCCTCTAGCTCAAGGTGGAGGAAGAGTCGATCAGTCCATGTACTTGCCCCCAGCCAGTGGAGGTGGAGGTGGAGGAGCACCGGCAGATCAGTCCATGTACCTGGCCCCACCCAAATGAATCAGAACAGAAGAACCCTCGGTTCGGTGAACTCGCGCATGTACTTTGCGTATATAGCCTACAGTACATACATACTAGTATGGTGAATGAGTACTGACTGACATAGCTTGTGATATCTGCTCTCGAACTTTACTGAAGTAAAAAACATACGAGACAGACTGGGTCTGCGGTTTGCGAGTTATACTATAGTTGCACGGTTTGCGAGTTCTGCTTACATGAACATGGGGACTATTTCAAATACTTGCTGCAGTTATAATAGTCTAGAAGAGTATAATAGTAAAATAGATTTACATTATACACAAAATAAGCAAGCGCAGCGAAGTAAAACAAGGACTCCTATATACTTTATTTCAAGATGTCCATGGGAGGAAAAAGGAAGCAAAAGAGCACTAGCACGACGGACAAACCACAAACGAACAGAACAACAAAGGAAGAAGTGGATAAAAAAAAACGGAAGGAACTGAACAGTAAGGAGCTGGAACAAGGGGATCATCCTTTTTTGTTGTTTACTGATCACAGTAGCAATTTAGCCTGAGGAATCTTGTTTTTATTGTGTGGCATTGCTTGGGGGTGCGCAGTACGTACGTATGTTATATGTAGGTATTGTCGGAGAAACGATCAAAAGTTCGCTTGACAATTTTGCAATTGCCGCTCCCGTGGCAATCTGACATTCTAAACCATTCTAAACAAGAATAGCAATAGTGTTTGAAAAAAGGGTCGAAAAGCCGGTTGCTATTCTTGTTTAGAATGTCAGATTGCCACGGGAGCGGCAAAATTGTCAAGCGAACTCTTGATCGTTTCTCCGACTATACTACGTACGTGTTGTAACAAAATGTATCTTTGTGTAGTGCAATAACAGAGAAAGTACTGCGCACCACCAAGGCCATTAAATGTATATGATTGCATAGCCCCGTCATGTGATGGATAGAAGAATTGAAGCTACGACCTACTACTGAAGCCTGCTACAGCTACCCACTACCCCATTCCCACTCCCACCTGTCAAATTCTCACCTGCAAACCCCTACCCCTCCAACCATGTACATAGTCAATCCGCACTACCAATTCAAAACCCTCGTTTTTTTGACCGCAGGAGAAAGGTGTTTAGTACAGCTTCCACTCAGTGAAACTATGATGCTAAAAATTTGTATACATCGGTAGTTGTATGACCGAAGGAAAAAATCCGCATGATAATCTAAGGTGTGGAACTCCAACGCGTGACATGGTAAGCGCAGTCGGCTTATTATGTGACACCCTGTACATAGGATACGGCAGGAGAATTTCGGTCAGGAGGAAATTCGGATCTCCCTACGACGCGCAAAGGCGCAAATGAACGAGTGAGGAGAAGCGAACACATCGCTTAGGCAGGGCTACTAACATATTACGAATTTTGAATTCAAACCTATTTATCAAACTACAATTCATCGAGTCTTTTGGCAAAAACCGCTTTTCAAAATTCCTATCCGTTCTCGAGTTATTCGATGATAAAGGTGCAAATTTTCAGTACTGTAGGGATGTTGGGAACCGTTACGGTAGGTCAGTTTTGAAAAGGTAGTTGGAAATACAGCGCCTTTGTTCCTGTTTTTGCTTTTGGACTTTCAACTAATCTCAGGGAGCCGAAAAAAGTTCCCTACGGTCCGGGCCACAGTCCCTCATGCAGCCAATGTGCTGCATTTACATTCTACCCTTTCAATAGCCACGGAAACACATACCGTAACGGTTCCCCACGTCGCCTTCAGTACTGAAAATTTGCAACCTTTTTCTGAATAACCGAGAACGGATAGGAATTTTGAAAAGCGGTTTTGCAAAAGACTCGAATAAAAATATAGCTTTGATAGGATGGGTTGAATTTGAATTCTGAAGTCGTGTGCTAAGCCCTTGACTTTAACGGTGCAAAAAAATGAAGATCCTATATGGGGCTATATGCATGGCTGGAGGGGTGGGGGTTGGCATGGAAGTTTTTGACAGGTGGAGTGGAATGGGTAGTGGGTAGCTATGACCAGCTTACATAGTAGGTCGTAGCTTCAGATACTACTGCAGTACACATGGGGCAAATGCAGGCAGGTATATGCTCTTACTGCCTTGAGTTAGCATGTACTTTCTCTGTTAATGCACTACACAAAGATACATTCTGTTTGTTTCATGTTCGTAGTTTTGTCAGAACGATCCAGGTCTTTTCAATTTTGCCTCTCCCGTGTGACATTCCAAGGAGAACAGCAACCGGCTTTCTCACCCTTTTTTCAAACACTAATTCGGCTATTAAGTTTTATAAAGTCAGATTGCCACGGGAGGGGAAATCGTCAAGTGAAGTTTCAAATTGTTTCTCCGACTATACCTACAAGGAACATAGTAAGTGCGCTCAAGCAATGCAGAAGATATTCCTCTGTTATTGCTGCACTGATGATCAGTAACAAACAATGCCGGTTGGAGCTATGTTCGAGTCCTTTTGTTTTTTTAATCCACTTCTTCCTTTGTTGTTCTGTTCGTTTGTGGTTTGTCCGTCGTGCTCCTTTGTTCCTTTTCCCCCGACCAAAACGTACTCCTTGTTTTACTACTGATGGCGCGTTCAGCAATGTCCTTACGCCGACTCATAGAGCCTCTGCCATCCGTTCGTACGTCCAACACATGGGTTGGGGGCTGACGGCAATGATGGCAGAACTCTATGAGTTGACGACAGACGTACGGACGTACGGACGTCTGGTGAACGCGCCATGAGCTTGCTTATTTTGTGTAGGCCTATAATGTAAATCTATTTTACTATTATACTCTTCTAGACTATTATAACTGCAGCAAGTATTTGAATATTGAGGTCCATGTAAGCAGATCTCGCAAATTTTGCAACTACCGTGTAACTCGCAAACCGCAGACCCAGACTGTCTTTTTTACTTCAGTAAAGTTCGAGAGCAGGAATATCCCACAAGCTCCATGTGCAGTCAGTACTCCTCCGCCCATACTGTATGTATGTACTATTAGGTATACGCAAAGTACCATCGGCCAGGTACCGAACTGAGGTCTTGCTCTTGTTCTGAGAATTCATTTTGGGTGGGGCAAGGTACATGGACTGACCGTGCTCGTGCGCCCCCCCCCCCCCCGCTGGGGGCAAGAGTACATGGACTGATCGAGCTCTTTATTCCTCCACCTTGAGCTAGAGGGGCTGGCGTGGTCTTGGTGATTCGGGGCCACGTAAATACGCACCTCCGCCCCCGTAGCAGTACTCTTCCCCATCCAGAGCTTGACGCCGGATGGGCAGGGGCAGCGCCTCCCTCTCCCTCCACCGCGTCACCTGTTCTGGGATACACTGGGCCGGACTTGGGTAAGGCCACATACGCGGCTTGTCAGCCTGCCGTCTGTTGTGATCCCGGAAGCCCCGAAGACTGACCCCGGGAAGAACCCGAAAGAAGCAACTAGGCTCCAGAACACATTTTCTCAAGTTGACCGTTTACCGCACAGGAAATTTGCAGATAGAGGAAGCAAAAATCTGCCCCGGAAACCCGATAACCAAGATGGTGTCTATAGCGGGCGAAGTCATAAATCAAATCTAACATTTCCTACTGAGCCTTATCTCTTTAAAAATCAGGTTGCCAAATAGCGAGCAAAATAGCCGAGAAAAGGGTACAATGGCCCGAGCACGTTTTTGCAGTCTGGGCTACGTATCCCAGCTTTTATGATTTTCGTAGCGGTCCGGCCGCTGGGGTTTTCAAAAATTCGGGTTTTTTAGCTACGCGCTATGCCAAAACGAATTCTGCGCCAAGTTTTATTCGAATAGCCCGTATAGATTGGCATAACTCGGCATGGTGAGGTCCCAGGCGCGAAAAAGTCTGTTGGGGAGGTTTCCTGGACGTGGAAACCTGTAGGATCTATTTTTGAGGCGAAAAATGACCCCTATTTTGCACTGGATTTTTGTTGTCGAAAAGAAGCATGTCCGATTATTTTCAGCAGAAATATAGTGCAATGCGCCTTTTTGATGTTAAATTTTGTAGGGGGAAAAATATTCCATGAGGCTAAAAGGAAATGAGGCGAGATTTTGGGTTCTATTTTGAGGGTAAAAATTGGGATTATTTTTGATTTTTTAATGCGACCAAGAGTCCAATTGTGCGCTTTAACTATTTGCTGTTTCGCTGAAATGTGTCAAGCTATATTGAAGTTACTGTGATTTGTGTAAAACCGTGGGTTGGGGGGGGGGGGTAATTTAGGCCTATGGTGAGAAGCGTCACATTGATATTTTGATTTGGGGTTTAAGCACAATGGGGTCGGCGCCAAATCTCACCTCACATGCGCACACTCCACTCCCGACAGGAAAGTAGGTAGCAGGACAGATATACGGATTGTTTGGAGGCATAAAACCATGCTGCAAACGTATACTAGTACTAAGTCATGTCTTTTTATTATACTCCTACACTTTGAGGAAGTTTTCGAACAGGCCACCAGGCAGTCTCAGTACTCACTCCCGTACGTATTGGGAACAGATGTCATGCTCGAGATCACTCAGTGTTTCTTCTCATCGGATTCTTGGGGGGTCCACATGTACATGGACCGATCGACTCTTCCTCCACCTTTGGCTAGAGGGGCTGGTGGTTTTGGTGAGATTCGGCACTAAATTGCTCTTCGCCCCCTCCTCCGTAGCAGTACTCTTCCTGCAAGAGCTTGACGCCGGATGGGCAGGGGCAGCGCCCTCCCTCTCCCTCCTCCAGCGCCACTGTATCCCCCTGTGGGTAGACTGGCCCGACTTGGGCAGGGCCACGGTTACGCCGCTCTTGTCACCCATCGCTCGTCTGTTGTAGAAGAAACCGCCTCCGAGAAAAGCAACTGACCCCGGGAGAACCGAAAAAGAAGCAATGAGCTCCAGAACAATTCTCCGTTGAAATCAACTGTTTACCGCACAGGAAATCCCGAACAAAGAATTCCTGACTGGGCTGATCTCTTTCATAGCTAAAGGCTGATATTTATTCTTGTTATAACGTTTATAAAAAATTAAAATACCTGTACCCCTGGAACATTCATGGAATCGTGCGAGAGCCCAAAGGACACGAGAGGCAGGCCCCCTTCCCCAGGGCTAAACTTCCCCAGGGTTTTTGAATTCCACAGGCTTTGCCCGCCCCGGAGTTCTCGGCTCGAACCGAGTGTTACCTCGGTCTGAAACCGAAAATTGGTTTTATTGAAAACAAAGAACACCGGCAAGCAAAAAAGGCCCCTGGGGAAGCGAAAACAGGATAAGGCAAGCCCGGGAGAGACATGGCCGGACACCCTCAATATTTCACATTGCCTGTTCGGTTCAAAAATAAGTACTACAACACATGGGGGAATCGAATGCAAAAAACAATCGACATCTCAAAATTCGATCCCCCTCGTTGAGGAGTTATAGATGCGCAAACCCTCCTGACCCATTTTAAGGCGAAAATTACATAAAATGCATTCTTTTTAGGTTCCAGTGGACGCAGCCGGCGAAAATTGTGGACACACATACCCCCTATGGGACCCTAACTGCAGGGAAATTTTTAGCCTTCTAGCCCTCTTCACACTGGAGTTATGGCGTTTTACAGTCAATTTCCATGCAAACTGGGGCTAGATTTTTTTAGGTTATATGCTTATAGCTCATTTAGATACAGTACCGGCCGCTCTGAAAATTTTTATCCCTTTAGGTAACCCATTATAGTTTTCGAAAATACAAAAAGAAAAAATTCGGTAGTGGTCCATGAAAGAGAACGGTCCTCATGAATAGTGAAAAATTCAGGAAAAATGTTCCCGCCTTTTTCTATTATTCAAGATAAATGAGCAATACCACTGGAGCTTCTTCCTAAAAAGTAACCTATCTTATGTAGAATTTGATGTAGATTTCAAAAATAAAATTAGTTTTTCAAAAAAAATTAACCCCTAGCATATAATTTTGCAAAAGTAGTATATTTGTGAGATATTTCTGAGAATTTTGGGTAAGGGTTAAATTTTTTTAAAAAACGAATTTTATTTTTGAAATCTACATCAAATTCTACATAAGATAGATTGCTTTTTAGGAAGAAGCTCCAGTGGTATTGCTCATTTATCTTGAATAATAGAAAAAGGCGGGAAAATTTTTCCTGAATTTTTCACTATTCATGAGGACCGTTCTCTTTCATGGACCACTACCGAATTTTTTCTTTTTGTATTTTCGAAAACTATAATGGGTTACCTAAAGGGATAAAAATTTTCAGAGCGGCCCGTACTGTATCTAATGAGCTATAGGCATATAACCTAAAAAAATCTAGCCCCAGTTTGCATGGAAATTGACTGTAAAACGCCATAACTCCAGTGTGAAGAGGGCTAGAAGGCTAAAAATTTCCCTGCAGGTAGGGTCCCATAGGGGGTATGTGTGTACAAAATTTCAGCCGGCTGCGTCCACTGGAACATAAAAAGAATGCATTTTATGTAATTTTCGCCTTAAAATGGTCAGGAGGGTTTGGGCATGTATAACTCGTCAACGAGGGCGAATTTTAAGATGCGGTTTTTTGCATTCGATTCCCCATGTGTTGTAGTACATATTTATGAACCGAATAGGAAATGCGAAATTTTGAGGGTGTCCGTGAACAATGCACACACCAGGGAAACCTTGCCTTAAGTACTAAAAATGTACTAAATAGGTACACTTTTTTCGATTATTCAGCATAAATGAACAAGCCGCAAAAATTTTTTCATTAAAAGTAGCCTATCCTATGTAAAATTTGGGGTAGATTTCAAAAACAGTATCGGTGTTTTAAAAAAATTTAACCCCTAGTATATAATTTTGCAAAATTTGTATATTTTTGACAATTTTTGGGTAGGGGTTAAATTTTTTGAAACACCAATACTATTTTTGAAATCTGCATCAAATTCTACATAGGATAGGCTACTTTTAATGAAAAAGTATTTGCGGCTTGTTCAGTTATGTTGAATAATCGAAAAAAAGTGTACATTTTTAGTACTTAAGGAATTTGGCGATTTCTCGACACAGAGGGCACGTAGACGCATGCGGTTTTTTTTATTTTCCAGGCGAGCTAAAGTTATCGAGAGATTTTTAACCGCTTTGAGCTACGTTGGCTAGATCCTGAGATAAATAATGCATGGGTCCCAGAAATATAATTTGTACTATAGGGTACTGTGGGGTAAACCCGAACACGGCGTAAACCGGGACACCTAGCTTTTCTGAACTTGCCGCTTCAGCAATGATGAACATGGTAGCTCATTTGAAGAGGAGAGTTCAAGGAATCGATTGGTAGAATACTTGTCTCAATCGGTCGTATGGTTGCTGAGATATACTACGTAGGTGTCCGGGTTTACCTACCCCCGTGTCCGGGTTTACCCCGCAGTACCCTACGTATATCTGAGGTTTCTCGGCGATTCATAGTCCGTCTTGCATAGAAAGAGAGGAGGACAGCTGAGCTCCTTTTTCGAACCCCAGCGAGTTTTCGTGAGACTTCCTCCTCAATCTTCTCATCACAGTGGTCAAAAGTAAAGTAAACGTGGCAACGGTTGGCGTCGGTTGCGCAACTCTCATATGTAGGAAGCTGCGCGTTCTGAATCTACGTGTATGTGGACCCATCTATTGATAACCCTCCTTTCTTCTACTGTAGCTTACTATCTCGCGTATTGTTTGCTTGCAGACGAGAGGGACAAAGCTGTGACAGGCGAAAAAGCGGCAGGGATGCTACTGAAGAGTTTGCAGGAGGGCGGGAGCTGTTGCGACGACCACATGCAGGATCAGCTCATCCTCTTCATGGCTCTGGCCCATGGCACATCCACCGTCCACACTGGAAGAGCTGCTACTCTGCATACTGAAACTGCCATCCACGTTGCACAATTGATGACCAAGGTAAAATACCTGACCACCCCGGACCCATTGAAATGACCTGCACTAACACTTGTGTTCCGTCGCCCTGGTCCCGAAGCGAGCGAAGAATTACCGTAAAAAACGAAAACATACGTGACGGCTCTTCGTTGTTTACTACGGGAATTCTTCGTTCGCTTCGGGACCAGGACGAATGAACAAGTTAGTGCAGATCATTTCGATGGGTCCGGGGTGGATGCAGAGTGCTTCGGCAATGCGGAGTCAGGTTTTTTAGTTGATGCCTCATTGATTCCGTATTGCCAGCCACTATCCATCCACCACATGCAGTAAGGCGATTGGGTTGGTCGATGGCGACCCCGCGGTATTTAGTAAAAGTTTGGATCGGTGCCTGCGGGGTGGTCGACCTTGTTCAATCATCTGGAAGCGTCAAAGTCGAGCGAGTGCAAAGAATTGACAAGAAATGACGTCGACGACCCCGCAGACACCGACCCAAACATTCACTAAATGCCGCGGGGTCGCCATCGACCAACCCAATCGCCTTTACTGTATATGGTGGATACCTACTCTTTACTAAAGACCAACTTGCTAGTTCCTTTTGAAAACTACTAACACGAAGGGGAACAGCAAAGCATTTTAGGCCAAATTTACTGTGACAACCAGTGAAGACAGATCTGTGATAACTTGCGAAGGTATCAATTTTGAATACAAAGCGCCTGTCTGACACATGGCGTGTAGCAGTTTGTTGTTACTCCGACTTCAACTTGAGTCATTGTGCAATTGCGTGCTCTCGAGCACTTCCAATTTCCTTCCACGCATTTATGTATCGTATTGGGTTGTCTAGTATTGCCAAGACTGTGAAAAAGTCGGTCTGAGAAGAAGCAA
>JASAMW010004800.1:0-39476 GCA_030247985.1 Epsilonema sp. ZAB3_2
CATCAATATAGGGTACCATGGGGTAAAGTCAGCCACGGGAAATTTCAGCCACCTAAGCTTCAAACCAGTATATCTTGGCAACCTTGCAACTGATTGAGACATGCAGGATATCACTCGATTCCTTGAACTATCCTCTTTCAAATGAACTATTGAGCTACATCAAGCTCACGGGTTACGTTTTTCAAAAAGAGGTCAAAAATGACCAAACTTTAGACAGTGCGCAAAAACACCCTGTATGTTATATATGAACACCCTGTATGTGGGGGCAAGGGGCATCGTACCCTACCCCCAGACGAAGTTTCAACCAATTCGCCCCACTGGGACTGGAGATATAGCAAAAAACAGTTTCAGTACTTAGTGGGGTAATTGCGGCCACCTAACGCCTGTACTGAAGGATGTGAAAAGTTTGCCAGCCGACTTTACCCCATGGTACCCTATCTCCTCAGTGTACAAAGAAAAGATGAATAACTTTCCTCCTGTTCATAAAACATAAGTTTCATGGTGTGTTTAGGTGTACATGACATGACATAAACATTCAGAAAGCAGACAGCAGCATCAGCGCATAAGCCAAGACGAAGGTAGGAACAGGAAGGACGAAGTCTCAACTGAACTGAAGAAGGGAATAATAGTCTGTGATGCCGTCATTTCTCGGAGGTGGAACCGTTTCTCCATTTGATGAAATTATTGGTAGGGAAAGTTGGTTCTCTTTTTTGTCGGTGTTGTGCGACAATGTACAGTATTACGTCCATGTATGTACTGATCGATGATTCATATTGCCATGTCTACGCTTTGTATTTCAGAGAAAGCCACAAATGAGACGAATACAAGCGAGAACTGGGCACTGATCTTGGATATTTGCGATCGAGTCACGCAGGGTGGTTCGAAGGGTGCGAAAGATGTCGTTTTGTCCTTGAAAAAGCGGCTGAATCATCGCGATCCGCACGTTATTTTACTGGCGTTTAGCGTGAGTGCACTGCTACTGAGTTATGATTTATCCATAACAGTATTATAAAACCAAACATGCACATGTGTGTTGGCTGCCACACACGGTGTGTTTGCAGGTACTGGATTCGTGTATGAGCAATTGCGGTATATCGTTCAAACGCGAAGTCTGCACCAGGGAATTTGTGGGCGAACTGAAGAGCAAGGCGACCGGAGTAAAGGCTTGATTCACATGGAAATGATTGTTTACGTTCTGCACGGTGTTATGTCTGTTGTATGTATGCTTGTGTGTTGTCTTTTCTCCTCAGAGTAACCACAAGGTGGCCGAGAAATGTCGTCTGTTGATCAAAAAGTGGGCGGAAGATGAATGCAAGACGGATCCGTCGCTTAATCTGATTCCTTCGCTTTTTACAGAGTTGAAGAAGGAGGGATACGAATTCGTCTCCTCAGACCTGGTAGGTCTAGAAATACATACACTGGCGTTTCGGACACACTGGTAGATTAGCGGGTTTGTAAAGAACCAGTAAGAACTATCAGCTGCAAATTCTGGTAATTCAAATCAGCGTGTTCAGTGTGCGCAAGCACGGACAAGTAATTGCGCTGTATTACCACTCCCCAAATCTACCAGTGTGTGCGAACAGGCCTAATGTGGTATTGCAGTCTCTTGATTGAGCCCTGTACGTGTTTTATTAGGTGAAGAAGCCTGCTCCTATGCCTTCTAACCCCGATTTTGTATCCAGCAAGGAGGAGGAGGATGCTATCGCCAAAGGTATAGGATATCGCGGGGTAATTTGGGCTCTCCTAACCTGTCGTCCCCAAGGTTTGATAAAAACGGAAAAATGTATACAACCCACTTGAAAAAAAGAAAGGAAAAGGATCATGTTGACTTTGATACCGCGCCTGACCAATTCTAAAGTGCCATCCTAGCTGGCGATAGGGGTGTCGGGATGGCCCGATTACCCACTGGCCCGAAACTATGTTTATCATGCGGTTGCATTCATTTCATCAATGCATGTGATCCTTTGTTTGTCATGTGTTTCGTCAGCTATCCAAGAATCGTTGAAAGACAGTGCTCATCCTTCTTCCACTGGGAAACATCAGCAGTCGAGCAGTCTCTACCCTACTACTGGCGGCGGAATGAGCGGTCTGTTGACCGCCTCTTCCCTATCTGCTACTATCGTGCCCAGCGGCCGTGTGGTCAAAGCTCTGTACGATTTTGAAGCAGCAGAAGATAACGAATTGACTTTCAAGGCTGGAGATCAAATCAATATTTTGGACGACAGGTATATACAATACATACATATAAGCGTGTACTATTGACTGGAAGGTCGCCTTTATCATCTGCTCGACAAAGATTATCCAGCCAACTGCGAAGTTTCTTTGACTCAAACTTCCAGGGGGTAGGTAGCCGACAAAAACCTGAGGCGCAAAATGCCCAATTCACCTCTTTGCCTGCCACCTTCCGGCACTTCTTCATATATCACCACGTACCTACCCCCAGTCTGCTCCCTCTATCCTGCTGAACAAACAATGTGCGAGTGTGTCTTTTACTTTCTTCTCGTGTAGCGATATCAACTGGTGGAAAGGCGCGTTGAAAGGAGGCAGCAACGCGGAGCCGGGCCTGTTTCCGGCGAGTTTCGTCACGGCAGACCTGACGGCGCCGGTGGAAGCGGAGACTGGCGGCAGCAGCAGTAAGCGAGTGCAGTTCGATGAGAAAGTGGAGGTGCAGGAGCTGAAGCAACCGGAGCCAGCGCGCATCGACGAAGAGAAGCTGAACGAGTGCCTCTCCCTGCTCGAAGACGCAGACCCCACCGGAGCCAGACCCGATCCGCTTCATTTACCCGCTCTAGAAGGTACCAGCTGTATGCTCTGCGGTTGTAGAGGATGCACCGTCTGGGCAATGGATAAAGAATGCGCCACGGGCGTATGTCTGTCTGCCTCTCACCTTGCAACGTGGATGTTCACGAGCCACGCCACGTTCACCAGACGTCCGTACGGACGTAGGTCCGACGTATCTATATACATGAACCATGTACTCCTAGATCGTCGGAGGTACGTCCGTACGGACGTGTAGTGAACGAGGCACCAGCGTGTTGTTGAAGGCATTTTTGTTGCTTAGCTGTGGTTTGCTGCTGCGCGGTGTTATGTGCGAATGAAATAATAGTTGCTTGCGTGATTTTCCAGAGGAGTGTAAAGCGATGGGTCCTTTGATCGATGGGGAATTGGCAGATATCGATCGACAGCACAATGTGATGGCGGAAGTTGATGTGAAGCTTCGAGAGGCGCTCGCCTTGTATGACGCAGCGATGAAAGATGCATCTGCTCAATTCCATCAGGTACTGTATTGTATTGCGACGTGCCGCATTCCGTATGGCAATAGCCAGTCCCCGAAAAGGGGATGGGGAAGAAAATGGGGCCGATCGGGTATCGAACCAGCTACCCTCAGTCACAGCTGTGAATGTAAACATAGTCGAGAAGGAAAAATTTGCCAGATGTGCCAGGGAATCGAACCCTGGACCTATAGACGCATAGGAACACCAACGGGCTAAATTCCACAGCGAATTCTCCGTTCTCAGTTCAGTAGATTGACTTCTGTTTTGTTCTGTCAGTATGCTGCCTACTCGCAGTCCCAGTACGCGACGCCTTCCTCCGCTCCTCCCACGTCTGTGCAAGCCGCCGCCGCTTCGTCTTACCCCATGCAACAGCCGCCAACAAGCGTGATGTCCTACGCGCCGCTACCTCTACCGCCATCAACAATCACTGGACCTGCGACCATCGCTGGCGACCCTTCTACCACTATGATGTACGCCCAACAGCCGACGATGACCAGTCTGCCACAAGCGCCAACCGCCACTCAACAACAACAGACTGCTACTGTACCGCCAACCAGCAGTGCTGGGTAAGGATAACCTAAGAGTAGCCAGCGGCCTAATCGCTTTTGTGGCTGTTGTGAGGTGAAAAAGAACCATTTACACTAGTGAACTGATACGTACGATGTGGCAGCATTGGGAAAAGTCGGACAGTGGATAAGGTACTGCGCTGGCTTGACGTGTTCACTAAATAAGCTTATCTGGTTAGACGATCTACGCAGTAGATAAGCTTGCTGCCTGATTGCCCCCTCGTTCCGATTCCGACTTTCCCTAATCCTACCCTCCATGTCCTCACCTGATGATACAGGGTGCTCGCGCAGAGTATGAAACGCAATTCGAGTATCATTCGAGTATTTCGAGTACCCACAAGCATGATTTTCGAGTACCAGTTTAAGCCTATATTTTGTTCACCCACACACTTTCACACTCATTTCCGCACGTTCACACATAAAGGCACAGCTTTCATCTCTCAAGCAATGTCAAGAGTCCTCCAGGAAACATATCAGAATCATTGTATTTACACGTACTTACAGCAACCACCATCACTTCATAAATGCAGATACTGCATACATTTGCAGCTTCAGTATCAGTCAGTAGTTTTGCATCTACTAATGTCGCACTGGCCCAGTAAACACCTAGTACATACAGTACAAAAAGATACATACAGTACAATAGTGCCAGGATGCAAGCAGGCACGACAAGCCAGTGGCCACTCGCACCCAGCTCACACCAAACGCCTCCTCTCTTCACGCTCTATCGCTGCAGCCACTGTGCTTCCGCTTCTCTCATCAGGTGCAGCCGCATACATGGCACGCGCTGTTCATTCAGGAGACAGCTATCGTTTGTCATGGTCCGTTTCGTTCACAACGGACGCTGAAAGCCGACGTTGATGGTCGCCGCCGGCGTCAACGCGAAAGCCACGCAGATATCGACGCTCGACGCCAACACAGATATCGACGTTCAACGCAGATATTAGCGATCCAGATAAAAGTAGCAAACATCGGCGTAAACTTGATCGAAATAGGTACGTACGTACCAAACAGCATCATCATATCTATGCCGGCGTTATTATTGCAGTAAAATGAAGATTAGCATTGCTTTCCATAATCTGCGTTGAACATCAATATCCGCGTTGGCGTTCGCGTTGACGCCGGCGGCTATGCAGCGCCAAAGTCGGCGTTCAGTGTCCGTTGTGAATGGGCCATCAGTAGGTAAGGCCAAGAAAATCACTACGACGTACTTATACAAAAATTATAAGCAGCACACACTCGCCGAAGGCGAGAAATTTTTGCAATGTCTCTTGTCTCAAAATGATGGAAACGTACTCAGAAAATTTTACGCATTCTCTCTCTCGGTACTCAAAATTCAGTGCGGTCCATGCACTTTCACGCAAGATCAAATTCGAGTATCATCCGAGTATTTCGAGTATGTATATCAAATTCGAGTATCATCCGAGTATTTCGAGTATGCGCGAGCACCCTGTGATAGAATAATTGCGGTTTTGCACTCGTTTTAGAATGCTTCCTCCCGGTACATCTTGGCAACAACCCTACGCCTATGTACAATACCAGTAATGCAAGGAAATCAATACACTGTGTATCAGTTTATATTCTGATTGTGACAAAGTGTGATACTGCGTTCAGCAAGCGCTTGTTTCTTCATTCAGCTGCACCTACAAAATGGTGTTACTCATGTGTTCAGAAGTTTTTAGCATGCTACACACCCGTCTGCTGTGACTTTCCAATAATAATGGTACGGCACTCTACAGTAGAGAACTTGCATAACGCAGTAACCACCGTGGAGAAAACCTTGTTTTATTATCTGATAAAAATAATGTCCTTCACCTAGACAATAAATATTTATGTTTACGTACCTGTACTTACTGAAACCATGGAATACTTGAAGAAAACGCACAACCACGACTGGAAGATGTCATGACATCACCACTCTCCCAATACAGGAGTTACTATTTTTGATATCACAGATGCACACTTATGAGCCCTTCATCCAGAACACATCCATGTTTTTGGTTCACGACAGAGGTTTCATTCAACTGAAGACGACACCTCACACTTCACGTCATACCAGACCAACGGTGCAAATAATTAGACCACCCACCTGATGATACACCAGAAGTTGCCGCGTTTTCGTCGCCTGAAAAGTTGCTGTGTCATTGCAGTAGTACCTACTGCAGGTAGCCCGTCGTGTTTAGGTACTTCTTCACAAATCACTATAGGTATTTTACTCTACTGAGGCTACCGACGAAGATATGCAAGTGTGCAGTAGCAAGGCCGTATATTGTACTGTAGGTAGAGCATGTACGCTACATTACCAGCGGCAATGCTGTTGAGTGTCGTCACTTCCTCCGGGCTAAGACGTAGCATAGTTTGCAGCACTGGGATCAAATGCGCACGCTCATCTGATACTTGAGGATTGAGGAACTGTAACAATGCGATAGCCTACTCCCTACCTGCACATCCTGCATCTCGCCAATTGAACGCTACCAACTCAACACCAGCAAGCGTACGTACGTCTTGGTGCATACATACTTTCAAGAAGACGTTTTTCAAATACTCCGAATTGGCAGCGTGCTGTTGTCGTTCCTGATTGCGCTCCAGCCTGCGTATCTCCTCCTTCAGCAGCTTGCTCTGCTCCGTGAGACGGGCGTTGGTGCCTTCGCTCTCGTTCAACACCTCCTGCAGATGATGAATGCGTCTGACGGCCCGATCATACTTCGCCCTCGTGTCCGTCCCGTCTTCCGCTTGTCCCTCGCCCCCGCTTATCGTAGTAAAGCTTGAGACACCTGAAACAGCATCCATCCAGCCTTCACCTTGTCTGTATCTGGTAAATACACGTTCGTAGTACATATGTACAGTACGTACGTAGGTACATACGAGCATTTCACCATTGGAATACAAGTGCACATAAACTAGAGCTCTCACGGGTAGGCATTTTGCATTGATCCGGGCGGGGCGGGGCGGGGCTTGAAACTGCCCGGGGGGTCCGGGCGGGGGGGGGGGGTAGGAATTTTTTTTATTTTTGTTGCGACGACACGACGTATTTTTTTTAGGAGTTTTTTTCGTTTATCCTACTTATATAAGACTGTATAACACTGTCGTGAAAAATACATAACCTCCAGGGGGAAAAAAAACCAAAATGTGGAATTGGATGCACCTTGCCCATCACATACGTAAGTTTCACTCCCAAATACCAAATTAACATAAACCACGCACTGAATGTGGATTGGAATTGGATGCACCTCCTATCGCATTCGTATGTTTCACTACCAATTCTAAGTGGATTACCCCAATGATATGTACGTGGACGAACACAACTGAAACTGTACTGTGCATTGTGTACTGTACTGTACAACTGAAAAACTGTCCCAAACATGCAGGATCCCTCTTTCTTACTCAATCTATCCGACGTCAGCAAATCTTCCAGGGGCATCTCGGGGCTGGTGATGCGATGTAGTCCGTCCAGTACTTTGGGCGAACTCAGTTCCTCTCCCCCGTATCCTCTGTGTGCTCCTCTCTGTTCCGGCTCCGTGTCCGTGCTTTCCGATCCTTCGCCCGGTTTCCTTTCCGTTAACGGCAGCATCATCTCTCCTCCTCCTCCGCTGTGCTCCTCTTCCTGCGTCCCTGTCCGTACAAATCCGGTGGAAGGCGATTTTCTCTGATGATGCGCATGTGCGCGAGCAGCAGGGTGCTGATGATGCTGATATTGATCGATTAAGGGCGCGGGGCCGTTTGAAGCGGTGGTGGCGGCTAATTGTAGGGCGGAGGCGGCGGCCAACTCTGTTCTCAGCTCCGCCGTCTCCGCTTCCATGTTCAGCAGACGCTCCTGTTTCTCGCCCAATTTGTGCAGAAATTCAGCTTCCAGCCTCTTCAGCTTCTCCTATTTATGCACTATAGAATTACATAGTTACAGGCATAGTCGGTTTACTGCTGGGAGTACTTTATAAAATAAAGATTTCTAAAGTCGCGGAATGATTTTTTCATTTTTCACGCAAATTCGTGCATTTCACGCGCAAGTCTTGCGCGACTTAGGAAATCTCCGTTTGATCTCAGTTGACAGACATACAACAGCGCAATGGACCAACGGGCAGGTGAGTTCAGTCCTGTTAGCGATACTTGACTAAGTAGGGTATGTACAGTACAGTATACCTGGAGCTCTTCCTGCTTTTGACGGCTTTGTTCCTTCAGCTGTTTCAGGCTTTCAGCGCCAGATGCCGCTGCTTCTGCGGCCTCTACTTTAGCTGCCTTCAACCTACAGACAGTAGAACAACGTAGCAACGGAAATGACATTTGCTCTATGCTTCCATAACTAATGTTCATGCCATGCACAACAATGTCAGAAGGACATACACGTATACGTATATAGGGTACTGTGGGGTGATCCCGGACACGGACACCTAAGCTTTTCTGAACTTGCCGCTTCAGCAAATGATGAACATGGCAGCTCATTTGAAGGAGGAGAGTTCAAGGAATCGACTGGTAGAAAGAATACTTGTCTCAATCGGTCTTATGGTTGCCGAGATATACTAGGTGTCCGGGTTTACCCCACAGTGCCCTACTTCGTGTAAGAGCTTACTGTTCCTTGAGATTCTCTTCGCGTTCCGTCGCTTCCTCTTGCACGTTGCGGAGACGCTGGGCGAGTCGTTCGCTTTCCTCTTGCAGAGAGCCGACTTCTTCTTGAGCGTTGATGCATATGGCACTGAAACACAATACAAAACACACGCTTGCGAATCATCCAAACCGACAAATCTCATAGTGAGATTTGATACATAACCTGACCCTGTGGATGCCAGATGCCAGTCAACCGTACCTTGTCTCGGCAAGTTTCAATTGCAGCTCATCCACCGTTTTTGCTAACCGATTCCTGAAAAAGTTAGCCTTTAGTATGCACGAGATGAGATCACTTGCTTGCCAAATCTGCCTGAGTCAGTTGATCCCGTTGAACCAAATAATACATACTTCTCTTCTTTCAGGTCCTCGTCCACCTCTGTCCGCGTATGCTGCTGCTTCAATACGGAATGTACCCGAACCTGCAACCACGAAGCACATACATACATGCTACACCAATTTTCAAACACGCCATCTATCACAACAAATAACAATCTGCACCACTGTACGTGTACGTACAGTACCTTGTAGCTTTCGTGCTCCTCTCTCAGCGCATCCAATTCGCTCTGTACAGTGTCCTTTTGGGTTTGCGCAGTGCTCAACTGACGCTGCAGTGAGCTCACAGCCGATTCCAAATGCTTCAACTTCTGTTGGTCACCAGCCACACTATGGCTCATTTCAATCTAAACCGTAAACGCACGGTTCACCAACCAGTAGGTTGCCAAACTATTGAGAAGATGCAATAGTTGCACATGGCATGAATATACGACAGAGCAGTACATACTTTGATGCCTTCCAGTTCCGCACTGACTTCCTGCAATTTGTTGGTCACAGACTCCACTTCTCCTTCCTTGTCCTTGACCTAACACAAATAAATAGCCTTCTCTTCCATGCCATCCTACCTGTAAAGGAAACACATGGCGACTGAAATTTCGACATCATAGGCAACTCACGTTGTTCTTGGTTTGCGCCAACTCCTTCTTCGTCTTCACCAGCACAGCCTTGTACTTGGTCACCATCCCGTCCAGCTTCGTCTTTTGCGACCTCGTCGCTTCTAGAAATTGTGCAAAACCATAAAAGATCGCTCGTAGGATACTGTGGGGAACCCGGACACGGAGTAAACCCGGACACCAAAACTTTTCTGAACTTGCCGCTTCAGCCAATGATGAACATTGTAGCTCATTTGAAAGAGGAGAGTTCAAGAAATCGATTGGTAGAATACTTGTCTCAATCGGTCGTATGGTTGCTGAGATATACTCGGTGTCCTGGTTTACCCCGTGTCCGGGTTTACCCCATAGTACCGGGTCCAGTACAGTACGTAGTGTGCCTGCGTACGCTGTTGCACACAGCTATTGTGCATGTTATGGACATACACATACCTATCTCTTTCTGCAGACTCTCGTTTTCTTTCGTTTTCGACTCGTTGAGCGACTGCAACTGCTGCACTTCCTCCTGCATTTTCGTCAGACTCCGCTGATAGTCAGCCATCTCCAAACTCAGCACAGTCTGCTCGCTCGCGTTCTACATAATGTAGCCGCAAATACATAGGTACAGTAGGTAGGTACACGAACTGTACATAGGCGCGGAGCAATTTTCAGGTCTTCAGGTCACATTTTTACCTGACGAAGCTTCTCCACTTGTTTCTGATATTTCTCCGCCTCCTCCTTCCATTTCTTACACTCCGCCTTTTTCTCATCTAACTGTACGCCAATCTGAAGGAAAAATCTCACTTCCAACCTCCACGATCGCAATGAGGACAGAAGCCGCATTACATTCTTGGCATTACCACTAGTACCTGTTCGGACCAACTCCTCTGTTGCTTGTGCAGTTGACATTCTTCCTCTGCAACGCGCAATTGATTCCGCAACGATTCAAGCTCAACGTACTTTTCGGATAACTGCTTTTCTAGTTTCATAACAACGCTCTGCAACACGTACACCATCATAAAACAAAACAGCCAAGCTAACAAACGTAAACAAAAACGTAAACAATCGCATAGAGGTGCATCCATCGCTTTACTTGAATTTCCGACTGTAGCGACTGTTCCGGTTCTGTTTGAGCAGCAAATTCACAGGTCTTGGATTGCGTACACTCAGCAGCTGCATTACCCGCCTCTTTCATGACTGCCTTCAATTGCACAACTTCATCAATGGCACTAGCGAGACTTATCTTCAACGCATCTTCTTCTCCCTAAAAAAAACAGTAATTTATGCACAGTGTATCGACTATCGCCCAAGAAAAACGGCGTTTATCTTATGCAACAAGCGACTGTAGCGATAGCGAGTATCCTGCGTCTGAATCTTGCCTTGGCTGTGGCAAGATGCATCCGCAAATTCTCGTTGTCAGCTTTAAGAAGTTCCACGCTTTTCGACGTTTCTGTCAGGATCTGAACGCGCGCCTGTGCAGCCTCCTTTTGCGCCGTTACATCGCTCAGACGATTCGACAACTGCTGCTCTTTAGATGAGAGATCGCTCACCTGAGCTTTCAGCGACTCATTCGTACTCTACACATACAAAACAAACACCATGTGGCGCGCACTAGTGCAACGACAAGAGAGATGCAGTAGGAAAGACCACAAAGCGTTGTGTAAGGTGGCATCGCATACACATATACTTTCAGCAGAGCCGAGGCACTTCGCATATTGCTAATCTCCGCTAGCTGTCGCTCGCTTCGCCCTTCGCCCTCAGCCACCAATCTCCGCTTCTCTTCCAACTCACTCTCCCTCTCTTCAAGCGTCGACCTTAATTCTGACAGTTCTCTCTCCTCTTCGTGTCTCGACTCTTGCAAACGACGCAGCTGCTCCTACAAGGTACAACAAACAGACGTACGCATAGAACAACAAACTAGACCCATCGTAACAATCAAACATAAAAAATGAGTAGGTAAGTCGTGTGGCTTTATCCTTCTTTCCATACCTCCAACTGGACAATAAGTTTCTCCTTCTCCGCCAATATCTCTTGCGTCCTTTCTTCCCTATTTTCTCCGCCGCTTTCCAACATCTCAAGTCTTGATTTCAGATCTTGTACAGATCGCAACAGCCTCTGCTTTTCCTCACCAGACGCTCTCAAGTCAGTCTCCAATGACGAGATCCTTTCCCTGGATTTGGTCTAAAACAAGCGAATCCAACGATACGGCAAGCTACAGTAAGACGTCAGTGCTACTACGTAGTCCTGTTTACGTGTGTAGTACGCATGCATAACTCACGAAAAGCAGACGCAAAACACGCTGGCATGAACAGCGTACGTTCGTTCGAAGGTACATAACATACCTGCATTTCCGCCAATTTCTTTTCCAAGTTGCTCAGCTTGTCTCTCATGGACTGTTTGTATTTCACAGCCTGCTCAAGTTCGGAATGTAGACGCTGGTTTTCAGATAGTGCACTCTCCGCTTCTTTGGTTTTCGCCTGTAAAGCAAGCAGCTGCATTCAATCCCTGATGCTTCCACAATGAAGCAGGAAAAAAGGCGAAGAAAAGTTGTTTCCTCATGTTATACATTGGGTACTGTGGGGTAAACCCGGACATGGGGGTAAACCCGGACACCTAAGTAGTATATCTCAGCCACCATACGACCGATTGAGACAAGTATTCTACCAATCGATTCCTTGAAGTCTCCTCTTTCAAATGAGCTACCATCTTCATCATTTGCTGAAGCGGCAAGTTCAGAGGAGCTTAGGTGTCCGGGTTTACCCCGTGTCCGGGTTTACCCCACAGTACCCTACCTCGGAAGCCTCCGCCAATTGCTTCTCCAGCTTCTCTTTTTCCTTGGCGTGTTTTTCAGCTGCAGTAGTCAGTTCTGTCCTCCACTCCTCGTCCCGCTGAATTTGTCGCTCCTGTAGCTCCTGCATCTCTTTCGTTTTCTCCGCCAGTCCCGCCTTCAGTTGGCTCAGCTCTTCCTTCATAGTGCAGCCGAGGCTATTCAGAGTTTCTTCCAGCGTCTGCTTTTCCTTGCTTAGCGTCTCTGCCGTTGACCTGGCCTAAAAAATATGGAGGGAAAAACAAAAAAAAACACTGGACAAGCAAGCATTCCGTAATAATTCAACTAGTGGATGGACAGAGCTGAGTATGTACTTATGGATGCAATGCTATGGACCAAAACTAAAAATTTGCCGATGTGCCTGAGAATCGAACCACTGGACCTCTCGCGTTTCAGTCAAGCGAGTGACCTAACCAATGAACTAGTACAGACTTTGTCATGTCATGTACTTGCAGTACTGTGCAATAGTAGTACCTCTTTCAACTGAGTAGACAGCGACTCCGTCATCTGTTCTAGGGAATTGCACATCTGATCGGAAGCCCGCTTCTCCTCCAACACTCTGGACACATCCGCCCGCAACTCCTCCATCTGTCCAGCCTGAGTCTCCAAGGCCGCAATCTGCTCTTGAGCTCCTTGCATAGCACGCTCATGCTCCGTAGAGCTGGCACAAAGCTTACTCTCCATCTCCTACAAAAGGAACAAGCATAGGAACTCTACCTACGTACCTACTGAATTGCAAGTGCAAAAAATGTACTTCTACTTGCATACTATACCTACCTACGTAACATAGCTACTATTCGGTTGGAAGAATCAAAGAGCAAAAAACAAACGGACATCGCCGTAAATACCGAAATGCCACTGGTCACGCGCTGTAGTTCGCTTTTGAGACGGGCGTTTTCCGCACGAAGGCTGGCACGTTCGTCATCATTCTGCATCGAAAATAGACAGAACCGGTGCTGGATAATAATGTTTAACCTAAGAGCTACTGTATTTTGAATGCCGAAATGCCGTAAACAACAGTATGAACGTTCCTCACTTGGTCGCTCGAGTCAGCAGTAGTAGGGCCAGCCGCCTCAAGAGCAGCCAGTTTCTCCTCCAAAGCGCTCACCTTCTGCTTCGCCTGCTGTAAATGCTGCACTTGCTTCTTGGCAAACCGTATCAGGTCCTCCTTAGAAAGCATGTCAAGCTGAAACAAAGGTACATACGCCATGGCAAGCCATTCGAACCCGTAACTACAACACGCCAGCACCAATACCATGCCAAAGAATCGAACTCTGGACCTCTCGTGAACCATGGAACTAAGCAGACCTTACAGTGCATGTTCACTTCCCGGCGTTTTTCAATAGGTGTTGTTTTAAGCGACACCGCGGCTTCCGCGCCGGTTCGGTACAATACTTTCAACCCGGCGCGGAAGCCGCGGTGTCGCTGAAAACGACACTTATTGAAAAACGCCGGGAAGTGAAAATGCACTATGAATGACCTCAATCACCGAAGCAGGCGCCGTTATCAATGTACTTTTGATTGTGGAGTGGCGGTTCCCGAATGAATTCCGGACCCTGAAGGAGACGGAGACAACGGGCAACTGCTGTCCATCATCATTCTTTGCCCGTTCTTCCTCTACCTTGATCTTGTTTATTGATGCTACAAACAACACGCGACGTCTACCTTCGCACAAATGGAACGCAAAAGGTATCAGATCGATGTACACGATCAATCCTGCGGATAAAGTCGATGACAAGCCAACCATAACAGAGGAAAGATTTATTCTCATCTCTCTTATTGGCACTTCAGGATAGAACGAACACATCACCACCACAATGCACGACATATGAAAAGCACTCACCGATTGTACGTACGTACATAGTAGATAGAGTAGAGAACGACAAGATCAGATAAGAAACTAAACTGAGCCAAAAGAATAACACAATCTCGATTATATAGGTATGCAGCAAAGATCATCCCTTGTATCACAAACGAATAAACACATAGGTACAAGATAAAAAGCATACAGCAACACAGCACGCACAATATCGAAGATACGACAGCGATAATAAACAGCATCAAAGCTTCAATTCAGTCACAGTGTCAGAGCCTACACCGCATTCCCCGCCTTCACCTAGTAAATACTGTGTTGTACAATGTATTCCAAAAGTAGTCCAATTAGGAGCTCTCAATGAGGCAGGGCAGTCCCGCAGTAGAGAAAACTAGAAGCGGTACACGAACATTACATACCGGTCATACTGTAGATACATAGATATATACGGTACAAACAGAATCAAAACATTGAATCCACTCTATCATCAACCACAGAGACCGCAAAACGGGCAAAAGTACGGCACCTTCACAAATCCAAATTCCAAAAAACAAATCCCCAGAAGCTATCCACCCCTACCCATTGTTTCCTGCTGTAAGCATGCTATGCTCGTAGTACGTACGTACATACATGCCCTCCCACGTGGCAAACACAGCACATCATATCTGAAGGTGCAAACCACTGTACAATATTGAAAAATATTCCACGCGTAACCCCGACAGTGCGTGCTGTTTGATCGCCTATCCCCCAGACACTTACGCTCACAAACGTACACCCAGAAAACAAATAACGACAAAACCACCATGGCAAAGTAAAATATCAGACAACCTTGATTACTGAGAGAGAATACACTTTCAAAAACCGTAAAAAAACGTATTCTTTACCGTCAAACATTCCGACTATGAACCATATTATATTATGTACTCAGGAAACAGCGCCACGGCTTGTGCTGGGACTAGAATCAGTACAACAACTTCGGACAATCTGTGCGCTTTATAGCTATATATACATATACGTACCGTACGTACATAACTGCGCGAGTAAAACAAAGAACATCCACGAAACTTCGATGAACAATAAAAATAATAATAAACTCATGTTCGTGACATGACGAAAGAATACAAGCCAATAATGATCTCTGCAGCAGTGTACGTGCTGTGCGTAGGTGAGCAGTAACGAAGGAACTCGTGTGAGAGTGTGACGAAGTACGGTACTGTGACGTGCGCGAAGATACTAGTAAACAACTGGTCAACTCGTGCGTGCGAATCAGTTCGCCCGTCCTTGCCGTCAGTCAGCAAAGATACCGATGGTTCCCAATTCTTCACTCCTGATTCATGGAGAGGGTGGCGAAGCGGCGATGCACGGCCGCGTCCCACTCGGCCTGCGTGGCGTCCAGGCCCTGGCCGGTGAGGCCGGGCCAGTAGCGCTTGTGCACGGCCACCACCTTCTGCAGCGTCTCCCGGGCGGCGGGCTGGGGGCGCGTGTTGAGCGCGTCCTCGCTGAGGACGCCGGCGCCGTCCACGCCCTGCAGGGCGCCCACGCACTCCTCCGCCGCGTCGCAGATGGCCGCCAGGTCGTAGCCGCCCTCCAGCGCCAGCACCACGCGCCCCTCCGCGTACGCCGCCGTCAGCGTCCGCGTGAAGTGGCCGAGGAGGGCCGGCGTCACGTCGTAGCCGCCGAGGGCCGGCGAGTGGCCGCGCACGGCGTCGAAGCCGCAGGAGACCAGGACGAGGTCGGGCCGGAACTGGTCCAGCACCGGCGTGACCACCGTACGCCAAGCGGCCAGATAGTCGGCGTCGCCCATGCGGCCGCTGCTCCAGGGGACGTTGAGGGTAAAGCCGCGGCCGCGCCCGCTGCCCGCCTCCGTGACGGCGCCGGTGCCGGGGAAGAAGTTGCCGTTGTCGTGCCGGTGGATGGACAGGTAGAGCACGCCCGGCTCCTCCTCGAACGCCAGCTGCGTCCCGTTCCCGTGGTGCACGTCCCAGTCGATGATCGCCAGCTTCTTCACCACCGAAGAATACCTGAAACACACACTGTGCTCGGATCGTCTGCCACCTGCGACGCATAAAAACAATTGATAAGGTCGCAAATAAATTTCGCGCACACATAGTAGCGCTTTTCTTTCTAAGTTTACTTATTACGTGTGCGCAGCGCTATTTGCGACCGTATCCATTTCACTTCTCCTGTGCAACTCGCTTACAGTATCTCATTTTGACTGCCCATAATGAACGATAGCGAGCAATCAAACGGCATAATAACTGATCCGAAAGCGCCAATACAGAGAAAAAACTTTAATGTGAAACGTTAGGCCTTTTTCTTTCCCGCATTCCTACGAGACACCTGTCGCCGCATACATACCTTTGCTGTACGACTTTGGCGGCGATGGCGATGTTGTTGAAGTAGCAGAATCCCATGGCCTGATCGCGTTCCGCGTGGTGGCCGGGCGGTCGAATGACGGCGAACCCGTTGCGGACGCGTCGCTCCACCACCGCCAGCGTCAACTCCACCAGATGGCCCACGGCCAGCTTGGCACTCGCCTGCGTATTCGCGTCGTTAAAGTACGTGTCCGAGTCCACGCCGATGCCGCCGCACGGCAACTGTACGAAACTGCGCAGCGGCAGCTGAGTCGGATCCATCTTCAAGCAGGCCGTCGGTGAAATGCCTGCAATACACCTACTGCTGCTTCACAACGCAGCAAACAGGAAGCAGAAGCGGACTCAAAGACGAAAGCCGCATACGAACGAACGTACTGTCGTACTGTACATACCATATAACCCAATAAATTTGGCCAACGACATATCATAGTTGTGTTCCGGCCTCGTCTTCAACCTATCACCGCTCCTACTCCTAGCTCTTCTAACTTCGCCCTTTCGTTTCCCCTTTCTCGGAGTCTTAAACCTATTGCAATCCACCTTTCCAGTTCGTGTTAAGACCCCAATTTATCTTATTAGGCAAATTGTAAAGAGCTTACATTCATACTCAGGTTTTGCAATCGTTGTGTAATGTGCAGTGCTAATAATTGTAATAGCCGAACAAACTTATTACTTGTTATGGCGCGTTCACAAGACGTCCGTAAATCCGTAAATCCGTGCGTTCGTCAACCATATTGGTTGACGGACGGACGGACGGACGAACACATTATGGGTTGACGAACGGACGGACGTTACGGATTTACGGATTTACGGACGTCTGGTGAACGCGCCATTAGCCAAAAGACGGTATTTTTTGAAACAAGATTACGGTAGCGCGCTGAAAAGGTGGAAATCATAAGGTTTGTCCGCTTCCTTACCGAAGAAGGTGACGTATGTGTCGGAGTGGCAGAGCTTGAGGAGTTCGAGTCCGGCCTTGCGCGCGTTCACCCGCTCCGCCCTCTCCACCAGTCCCCGCTCCTGCAGTCGCGCCCAGATGGAGTGCAGTCGCCCGCCGTGCTCCACGTGCAGCTTGTTCTCGCCGCACAGACACTGATGCTTGCACATGGCCGAGTCGTACGCCAAACCTGCAGCCAAATCACGTCACACGTAAATGTACGTTCACTTGCAGACGAATAGAACAGAAGGCAATCTCTCCATAGTACCATGCACTATAGCATGGCACCTACTGTCACAGCTGCATATTCAATTGAGCTACGACGTAGGAGGCCTTCGCTACACAGCGTACGTACGCAATAACACTTACAAGATTTACCGTATGCTAACTAAACTACGCTTTTCAACTGCTTATGCTATTTCATCATGTAAGCAAAGTACGGACGCCGTATTTTGTTTGTATCAAAATAGTTTTTTTTAAACATATTGTTGTCCCTCCCGCCTCCACCTACGCATGTACGTACTACACTACTCCTTTCATCTCATGGGAGGCAATTTGAATCGTAAAGGCCACCACACGACAGAACCCTATATAGGGTAACGTGGGGGAAATCAATCCGCCCACCTATGGCTCTTTTACCTATGGCCCCCATCAGGCCTAGTTTGTCAAAGAAACAGAGGAAGAAGTTTCCCGAGATACATTTTCGAGAGCCATGTTTTTTTAAATAAAGGTAAAAGCGCCACAGGTGGGCGGTTTTGTCCCACGCTACCCTACCTTGTTTTCCTCTGTCTCGCTTACCCGTTCTGCCGGTTGGCTCGCAGAGCGGCCGCAGGGGTGCAGCGCAGGCGGCGGCAACTGCGGCGGCGGCGGAGTGGGGGAGGGCGTGGATGACGGAGATCTCCTGCTTCAGCTCGTCGTCCGTCTCCTCCCGAACCAGACTCTTCCGCCGCAACACCAGATCCCGCAACTGCAGCTTCAACAGGTTCGGATGCCCGCCCAGCGGCAGCGCCGCGCCCCCGCCGCGCAATCCACGCCCTACAACGCAACGCAACACGCAACGCATGTACTGTAGGATGAACAGTGCGTCCTACACTAACAATGCAACAGTGATATAGTACAGTCGGCCAGAGAGAGTTCGCCATAGGACTCAAGTCGCCCTGTGTAGTTTGCATATAGGCCTACTTCTGCAAATTAGGAGTACACGAAGCACGGACAAAAATCCGCAATTGCGAATCTATTTTACGCAATGTGCCTTGAATGCCACAGCCAGCCAGTGCAACAGTGCCATATATCAATAATGCATATAACAAGTAGTTCTGATAGTGCCTGCCTATGTTAAGTACATACGCCTCCTATGCGCTGTATGGACAACGCTAGCCACTGTAAAAAAGTTGAGCACACAGTTCCCGCTATGCATACGCACAGCTCACAACCGTCATTCGTTTTTAGTTTCACATCTTACTGGTACAGTAAAAAGCGGACACACGCCTTTCGGCGTCCACTGTATACCATACATACCTGCTACCAATGAAGATAAGGTCACCAACAGACAGAAAGGAAAAAGGAAAACAGAAAACACCACCACACATGAACATTCCGTACTTTGTTCATCCTCTCCGTCCAGTTGCTCCTGTTGACTGGATATGGATAGAGTGGGGAGATTGAGGCCGAAGCCGCCGCTGCTTCCGCTGCCTCCCGTCTGACTGGCGCTGACCAAGGGATAGATCACTGAGGGCATGGACAAGAACAGATTCGGATTGCTCGCCATGGCGGCCGGCAAGCTTCCCGCGCCCCCCGCCGCCAACAGCGCCGCCGGGTCCAGATGCGGAAAGAAGGCTGAGGCGGTCGGCGAGCCGTACTGAGGGATGTTGGGTAGGGAGGGCGAGGGAAAGATGAAGTGCTGCGGCGCCGTCGTGGGACCCGCGGGCGCGCCTCCGGTCCCTGCGGCGATGGACACGGGCGCCGTGCGGGTAGCGGGGATGGTGGCGGAATTTGGCGGGCCGCCGACGGTGGGCGAGCGCAGCTGCGTGCGCGTGAGCAACTTGGCGCGGATGCGCATCTTCAGATCCGGCTCCGAGCATACCTGCAGCAGCAAGAATCTTTATTGGTAAAACAAACCAAATGGACAGGTGATACCGACAAAGGAAAGAGTATTAAGAAAATAAAAAAAGAAAAAAAGGGAAAAGAGAAACAACCCCACCCACACCCCCCCCCCCCAAAACCCGCGGTAATAGGTAGTGTGACATGCCCATAGTGGCCGATACGTACATATCTATGTATATAATAATAGGTAGGAGGGAAACGGAAAAAGGGGAAAAAGAAAAAAAAAAAAAAACAAAACCAGAAGAAAAAACCAAAAACCAAACCCCCAAAGACGAGAAGCAACAAACCAATACAGTAATATAATAGAAAGACAAATAACAAAATCGGCAGTCGGCAGTTGACAAATAACAATAACAAAACCTTGCGCAGCTGGTAGTCGCTGGGGATGGTGGGGTCCGCCGCGCTGGCCGCAGCCTGGTTCAGGTGCAGCGGGTAGGGCTCGTAGTGCGGGGAGCCGCCGCTCTTCTCCGGCCCTCCTCCGGCGCCTCCCCGGCCCGCCTTCTGCTTGCTCGCCAGCATGGCCTTCAGTTTCTCGCGCGTGTGCGCGCTGATCGTGTGCGTGTTGTTCTGGCTGTAGGAGCGCTTCAGCTGCGCCTGCACGCCGCTCAGCGGCGAATGCGACTGCTCCAGCGTCGTGACGTTGCCGGCGCTGCGCGTCAAGGCGCCCTTTCCGCCGCCGTGCGAATGAGCCACCGAGCCGTCCATGGCTTTCGCCGCCGCGGTCGCCAGCGCCACCTGGCGTCGCTCCATCTCATCCTGCTGCTGACGCAGAATCGCCACCGCGCGCTGCTGCTGACTCAGCGTGAGCATGGACAGGCCGTGGTTGAAGGCCAGGTCGGCCTGCGCCTGCTGAAAGTGCAGCCACAGCTCCGCCTGCTTCCGCTGGTACAGCTCCGTCATCACCTCCGCCTGTCGCTTCATCGCCGCCGCCTGTTCCGCCGTGTACACGGTTGCAGTCGCAGTGGCCGGCGGTGTCACGTCTTCCTGCTCATTGGTCGGAGACATGGCGACCGCGACGCCGCCGCCTAGCGGAACCGACGCGAGTCTACTGCCGGCGGCGGGGCGAAAAGCGCTGGACGAGGCGGACAGATTGGCGCCGTTCTCGCTTCCACCAATCACGACGGCGGACGGTCGATTGACGATGGCCGCCGCCGCCGCAGTCACGTGAGGTACGATCGTCTCGTCGCGCTCGCTGCTGTCCATTCGAAACACGGTGGTAGGTTCCGCCGAAGTGCTTAGATCCATCCTGCTCGCCCGTCGTTGCTTCTGTTCAGCTGTTGTTTGTATGGAAACAGTAATAATTTTCCTTCCTTTCCACACGCTTCACCGCTTTCTTCTTCAACATATAGATAGATGAATTGATTTCGAGGACAATGTTGTTTTTCTCACTTCATTCCAACTTGTTTTTCTTTTACTTGAACGCTGGCAGATGATAATATCGTTCTGACACGGACACCCACATCACCGGATGTTTATTTACGCAGCTTCCCTTCACTGCACGCTGAACAGTTCAGCTCCCTGAAATCCAAAACAGTATCAATCAATCACGTACTGTACATACAACGCAACGCATGCAACACCGCACCCATACGTCGCACCAAGAGCCCATACCGTTAGAGAGTACGACACAAGGCTTTAGTACTGAGAAATAGGGCAGCAAAGCTTATCGGCTGGCTGTCACAGCTTCAAATAGGGCTACAGATTCGAAACTTAGCTCACGCAAATGCTGAAAGTCTCAGCTTTTTCATGGTGCAAAAATTATTCAGATCCAACCACGGCAAGTGGTCAAAACTTTTGATTCTTTGAAGCCAGGTTTTGCCTGCAATACGCGCCCCCGAAAAACAAAGCTGTGACCGGCGGCCCCGCAATTGCGATCCAGCAGTGCAGCGGTTTCGCCTCTACCAGCAAACTCATCGCGGACTAGTGGCCCCGCAATTGCGTGCCAGCAAACTCATCGCGGACTAGTGGCCCCGCAATTGCGATCCAGCAAACTCATCGCGGACTGGTGGAGCCGCAATTGCGTGCCACCGCTGTGACTGCTGGATCGCAATTGCGGGGCCGGCGGTCACAGCTTTGTTTTTCGGGGGCGCGTATTGCAGGCAAAACCTGGCTTCAAAGAATCAAAAGTTTTGACCACTTGCCGTGGTCGGATCTGAATAATTTTTGCACCATGAAAAAGCTGAGACTTTCAGCATTTGCGTGAGCTAAGTTTCGAATCTGTAGCCCTATTTGAAGCTGTGACAGCCAGCCGATAAGCTTTGCTGCCCTATTTCTCAGTACTAAAGCCTTGTGTCGTACTCTCTAACGGTATGGGCTCTTCGTCGCACGTACGTTACGTACAATATATAAACGTACCTTCTCTACTTTACGTACGTACATATGTGCTTCGCAGTGTACGTTGGCCAGAAAACAAGTCTCAGTTGTCAACATACCTGCACATCAATAATTATCTCCATTGCGGGCTCGGAGCTAATTATTAGCTGAGCAGGGGGCGAGAACAAAAATAGCAGCTTTCTAATAACACGGGAAAGAACACAGGAGCTAATGTAGGTATATACACGTTAGCAGATAGGATCGTTGCATAGTAGGGAGCAAATCAATCACAGTCAAAATTCAACGCGAACCTCAGAGCAATATATTTTATTCTGACGAATACGCGTACATGCACATACGTACTGTACTGTACAAGTGTATGTAACAGACAGGGTGCACGCAAAATGTACTCAGTGCCGCAATGAAGTCCCATCAAATAATAAATTATTTTACAGAGCAATAGTCTAGTTAGCGTAGTCAAATTTTTTGTACATCCAATCCAGCCTTTAAATTGTTTTTCAAGCATGAATGAATAATTCCATGTAACCTCCTGACAATGAGAGCCGTTATAAAATAATACAATAAGTAGTACAATATAAAATAGTACGGCGGCTTGCTACTTTTGCACATACACCGACCTTAGATAAAGTACACATACTGTACATCAGGAAATTTTAACAGTTCCACCTTCGGATAAAAAAGTTCAAACGGAATACGCGTTGTTTTGTGCATCCCTCCACCATTTTCATCATCGACCACCATCAATATTGGCAACTTTCACGCCTGTCGGGATGCAGTAGTGGGCCCAGCTGATTTCAGTCCGTCTTGGCTTGGCTGGGTGCTTTTGCCATTATGTCCACGGCTGAATAAAACATAACGGGGTATGTACGTATGTACGTTAACAGGCTCATAAATGGAGGCCCCCGCACGCAAGTGCAGCAACAAACGGGTTATGGTCTGGCCACTGAGAGTTCTTTCCGTGCTTCATGTACTCCTATATTATATTCTGCAGAAGTACACGCAAACTACGCAAGACGACTTGAGTTCCAAAGCGAACTTTCTCTGGCCAGACCATAGCTTATCCACCATATGCAGTAAGGGAATTGGGTAGGTCGAAGGTGACCCCGCGGCATTTAGTGAAAGTTTGGATCGGTGTCTGCGCGGTCGTCGAGACGTATTTTGTTGTCAATTCTTCTTTCACTGGCTCCTTTTCCGCTCCCAGATGATTGAACAAGGTCGACGACCGCGCAGACACCGACCCAAACTTTCACTAAATGCCGCGGGGTCACCTTCGACCTACCCAATTTCCTTACTGCATATGGTGGATAGTTCAGTAGTATGTACCTACATCACGTCCATAGTAATAATAGGTAATAGAGTAAGTATGGTGTAGTGGCGGGGGGTTCGTCAGCTGAGTCAGCCGTGATGTCACAGTGAAGTGCTGACGTTGCGGGGAAGGGGGTACCCCCTGCTAGCAGATATCAGCCGGTTCTGTATTATATGTAGCTGATCCCTGCTCTGTAGTATGTAGGCTAGGCACGTTTGTAACCTGGTGGTAGTGGTTGGACTGCTGGGTGGAGAGATGGCGACTGTCATCGGTCCAATAGTAACTGACAGCATCCAACGGCGTGCCTCATCTTCAACAATACATACATGTACGAATGCATCAAATACAAGATTCCACTTGACTTGACCACAGTTGCATCACACCAGTACAGTAACCATCAAAAGAATTATTGCACAGTGTACCATCATACATACCCAGATGTCCTTGGAGGCCACCAGTATCAGGTTGCTTGCTCAACTGGTCATCTGAAACATAAATTTTCCCATTTGACGAAATAGCGTGCTCGTAGGTCTTTTGTCACTGTGAGACAATGGCGGAGACTGCTGCGACTCTCCGCATTCTCTCAGTGAAAATGAACGGGCCATTATAATTATCGAATGAACGCATCGGTCACGTATTAGGTGCGTATGTTACGGGGGGGGGGGGGGGGGGGGGGGGATGCACGACAAAACTATGGAAAAATGTGCTGTGCTCCTAGGAGCACGAAAAAAGTGGTCGATCACGTATAGGTACAGGTGCGTGATAAGGGGGAATACAGGAGGACATTTATGTTTTGCAACATTGAGGGATGGTACCTACACCCAAGAATACGGCATTCTGTACGTTTTCCAGCGTTTGCAGCAGCTAACTCCTGCTCTCGCCTGATCCTGTCTTGAACCACGCGCCGAACATGGGGCGTGGAGAAAGTGCTCACAGGAATACTGCTCATGATATGGCTGCAAACGAATATACAAAGCACCCCTCCGATCACCACTGCACATAATAATATCTCTCATCGAACACGTAGGGTAGTGCGGGGGTAATTTTAAAACCAGACATAGTAAAAAATCGACACCAAACCAAGCTCTTGGGATACATACAGCTGGGAACGATGGTGTTGTTGTGGATTGGGTACGTAATTACTATTGCAATGAACTGTTTTGGTCACGAGCTGTACAGTAATAGAGTAGCAGAAAAGCTGTTTGGAATTTTCCCACTCTCCGGTTTTACCCCACAGCACCCTACACGTACGTACGTAGTGCTACCTGCCTAAACACTCGTCTCCAAAGTGTTCCACGATTCTCCTGCAAGAATGAAACAATGCGAATGAATTCCCAACTTGCACAGCAGGCAGTGCGTGTAGGTACTTGTCGCAGAGATGAGGATGAGATTTCCAACAGCTTTTGGTACAATTCCGTCTTGAAACACTGCAAGTTAGCAGCTCGAAGCGCAGAAGTTGAGAGGAAATTGAAAGCAGAAAGAGTTCTCCAATACTACACTGTTCAGTGTGATCAGGCCAAAAGCGAGGCTCGATCGCGACGGATGGAGAGTTCGCAGACGCCGAAACAGATGACGGTGGTACTGGTCCAACACGCGCTCAACACCAGCATATTCTTCAACAGCAGATGGTCAATGCAAGAAGGCACGAAGACAACACGCATTCAAACTGAGAATACACACGCCGTGAACTTGATCCAGATTTCTCAGCTTCGGTTCAGCTTAGCAGCACTGTGCTCAGCTTTCTCACGTCTTCTGCTTACACAGCTTGAATGAGAGACAGAGTTCTCCTGAAACAGAAAACACGAGCACAAGCTCTTCTGTTTGAAAACCACACGCAACAAAAGCAAAACTCTGTTCTGTTGGCTTGCGCCTTGCACAATGAAAACAATACATATAGATGAAGAGCTGAAGCGTTCTCTTCACCGCTCTCTCACCCACTTTAAAGAGCGTAGCAAGGTTGAATGAATGTGTAAAACTGCCTGAAAGAACGCCCTATCGACCGCTATTCAGCAGTGTACGTACGGCAGGTCGTGCAAATGCAAAACCCACCCCAACCACCACAGCAAGAACGAAGTTTCTTCTATAGTCAGCTGTTATTGCCTGTCTGTCTTCGACGCAAATAAAACTGTGCTGCTCCGGCCGTACTTCAGACGCAGACCGAACGGTAAAGGTGAAGGGCAAACAAGATACACTAGACAAAACCTGTTGCCGAGCGTCAATAAAACGTGTTGACGCACTTACTACTGAGGCATTAGAGGAAGGTAAATGTTAGCGGCGACCGTAAAGTACTTCATGATGGCAGATAAATTCAAAATCACTCCCGCTGAGCCTAAGAAGCACGCGCAAGCTATACTACAGCTAATCAAGGTAGCTTATTTCATCCTAAGAATTTAGAATAGCTCCGCACAAACTTAGCCTGTGCTACAGTATTTACCGGTGCATAGCCCCATGCATAGATAGCCCCATATAGGGCCTCTCGATTTTTGCAAAGCCCCGGGCCGTGCTTTCTTCCGGGCACCGGTAAATACGTACAGTACTGTATGTATTCCTGGTAAAAAGCTGCACTCAAGAATCAAAAATCTTTCAGGAATTTTCCGATCCTCACTGCATATTTCCAGGAATGCATAGCACGGTATAAAAATACACCTTCGCCCGTAGCGCAGTAATGCGTTCCTGGATAAACTAAATGACGATCAGCTCCGTACAAACTAGCCTGCGTTTTTTTATGTATTCCTGCTAAAAGTACTATTCTGCAATCGGTAAAAAAATCTTTCAGGAATTGTCCGACTTCGTATTTCCAGGAATGCATCAAACGGTATATCAAAAAGACAGCTGTGCCCCTATAGTACCCGTCTGGTCTGGTTTATATCAAAATAATGAAGATGAAAGACGTGTCAATAATTTCTCAGGAGCTATCAGAATTTGAGAAAATGGGAGACCAGTTCAACCGAGTGGACATCAGTAGAGATTTGGAGCATGGGCACTGTCACTGTTTTGTGGCCGTCTTGGAGCAAGAAGAGGGATGCGGTGAGCAAGTGGTTGGCTACGCCCTGTACTACTACGCCTATTCAACTTGGGTGGGGCGCTTCGTCTTTCTCGAAGATCTCTACGTGCAACCCGCATTCCGCAACAGGGGCATAGGCACTGCGCTGTGGCGTCGCGTTGCTCAGGTAACACGAAACATAAAGTCATTCACATAGAAATGGTTGACAGTGAATGATCGCCCATTCATACAGAAAAACGGTCACCGGACCGGAAAGCTTGTTCACATTTGAGGGAAAACGCGTACCGAGGCATGTGAACCAGAATTCAGTCAGACAAGAGGCGTACGTTCGATGTACCCCCGAAAAACGAAATTGACCTTTTCTGGTCGAGCCTACGTCGAACGAATCACCAGAGCGTTTGTTGAACCAGCCACCTGCGGCCAGCTTCGCTGGCCTTGCTGGCTTCTCCCTCGCAGGTACCGTGCAGGCTCCAGAAGTTGGAAAAAGTACTGTACAGTACGTTTATTTGTATGAAGAATTTATTGGCACGGAATTTTGAAGGGCATGCTGATACCTTACCCTTCCATCCACCGATATAAATTATTCTGAGATGATGATGTCACACCACATTTCATCACACCCTACCCTTCTATCCATCAATATAAAATTATTTCCAAAATGATGATGTCACACCACATATCTTCATATCCCTCTTCACCCACATTTCTTCATACCTTACCCTTCTATCCTCTATTATAAAATTACAAAATGATGACATCACACCACATTTCTTCATACCCTTCCCCTCTATCCACACACCGATAAAAAATTATTCCAAAATGATGACATCACACATATCTACCTTTATGTCATTCATGAACATGGGCCGCTGTGGGAGCGGATGACATTTACACTATTTCATCATACCCTCTATGTCATTCATGGACCTTTTCTTCATACTCTTGGATATGTTACATTACATTTCTTCATATTCTTTATGTCATTCGTGAACCTTGTCTTTTTGCCCTATCATTACCCTTTATGTCATTCATGAACATTTTCATTTCGTGAACGTTTTCTTCACCCTTTATGTCATTCGTTGTCTTCAAACCCTCCTCAGAACGTTTTCATTCGTGAACGTGCGCCTCTGGGGGAGCGGATGACGTCACGTTCTATTTCATCACATCCTTTATGTCATTTGTGAACGTGTATCCCTGTGGGAGCAGTCATTCATGAACGTGAATGGGCGCTGCTGCGGGAGTGGATGACGTCATTCTATTTCATCATACCCTTTATGTCATTCGTGAACATTTTCTTCAGACTCTATGTCATTCGTGAACTCTCCTACTTCTGTTAGCGTCAACCCTTTATGTCATTCGTGAACTCTCCTACTTCTGTTAGCGCTCTTCGCGGACGAACGGACGGACGAACGAACGAACAGCTCCTCTATTTATAAGTAGATAGGGTGACTACCAATGCCTTAACCAGCTCCGTTATGTTCTGGACCGCAGGGCCCGCGGTGCCACCGAAACCGAATGGAAGCGGCGGCAGAAAGAGGAAATTATTGATCCGACCAATGACTGCGGGGGGAACCACGGGTGGCCCGCGGAGACTGCGGTCCCTCAGCGGGCCAGACCATAACGGAGCTGGTTAACACAGTGGCGTTCTTTCTTACCAATGCTGTAATGTTGCAGTTTCTGCTTCTTTTTGAACAGGTATGCACTTCGGAAGATATCGGTCGACTACAATGGAATGTGCTACAGTGGAACAAAAATGCCATAGAATTCTACAAGAAACAAGGAGCGATAGACCTTTCCGAAAAGGAAGGCTGGCTTACATACCGATTGGAAAAGTCACAGATTCAAAACTTGGCCAACGGCAAATGACATAAATATTTTACTAGCTTCAGAAAAGAGGATCACAGAAATTTTGGTATTCAAAAGCATCACAGCCGTCAGTGTAAACCCAAGAGTATGCAGAGTGAGTAGTGGTCGCGAACGCCAATCCAAGCGATGATAGTATGTAGAAATCACAGCTCATCCCTGTGTTGACTCCACGTTGCAATCATACCGTCCACAGTACGCAGCAGACCTTGCAAGTAGTCGTTGCTTTCTTCTTCCCCTTCTGTCTCCAATCTTATCAGTTCCCGTTCGTATTCTTCCTTCAGTCTTCGCAACGTCCTTAGCGAGCGCCAGAATTCCATTTTGCAGCCAGCGTACATAGTTCGCATAGCGAGTAGTACTTTCTCTTGACTGTCCCAGTCTGATAAGCTGAGCAACTGAGGCAGAACTGAGCAGCAGCCCTTCTCCACTAGCACATCCAATAAGGAAGGCGTTTGAGCGTATTGCCTCTGTCTTTCCAGCGCCTGTTCCGATGTACTCAGTCCCTGGTGTTCGCGCTCCATCATCATGTCGTAAAGCAGTGTAACAATCTTCACTTTAGCTCGATCGTTCCGTTCGCTTCGAAGAATTTCCATAAAGACATCTATGCTGAAATTATGCATTTCACAACAGAAGATACGTAGGGAAGTAATTATACGAACAACTGTATTCTTGTATTCTTCTTACCCTCCAAGTTCCAAGAACTTCTTTTGAGCAAATGGAAATTGGCGCAGGATTGAGGAGAGGGCAAAGATGAGCTTCTTCTGTACAGCCATGTCCGGCTCTCTAAGGAAACTCTGTGTCAGCTGATGCAGTAGGCCACTTTCCACTGCTGCCACTTGCACTTTGGGGTTTCTGAAAGCAACCACTAAAGCACTACACACGTAGGGTTCTGTGGAGTAAAGTCAGACAGCGGGAAATTTCGAACAAATATGCTGTTATTCTTCTGATCTGAAGACATAGCTCGCGACCACAACACAACAGCTGAGCAAGGTAGGCACCTTGATGTTCCCCGTTCAACTTTACCCAAACAGTACCCTTCATATAATTGTACTAGTAGAGCAGATTACATGCATGCGTACTATGTACGTACACGCAAATATAATTACTTAGATAGTCCGTCCAGTGAGAGTTGTCTCTGGGCCTTCGCCCGTGCTGCGCAGTTTACACGTACTCCGGCTGTAAAAGGAAAGGAATAAACAAAACAGGGAGAAAAATCCGCGAATGAGTTTCGATTTTTCCCAGCATGGGGAAAGGGCCGGAGACAACTCCCGCTGTACGGACTAACAGACTGCAAATGTACAGTAGAGGCATACGTTTGCGTAGCAGAACCGAGCAAAAATCCCGCCGCTTGTCTCAGCTCAGCTTGCGAATGATTCAAAAACTGCTTGACAATCACAAAGCCGCCCATTTGTACAAAATTCTCCGCGTTATCGATCTGATGGACGTAGTACTCCAAATCTTGTAGAATCTCCCGCTTTCTTTCCAGTGAACAATTTGACAAACGAAACTCCGCCAGCAAATCCCGCATGATTTCCAAGTCCGTTTTCAGCTCTGCGTTCATGGCGGCGAAGTCGCGCTTCAGCTCTTCGTACGAGCGAAATTTCTCCTTCGGCTCTTCGCCCTCTCCTTCTTCAACAAGGAGAGATGCATCCTTCAGGTCTTTTAGCGCCGTCTTGATCTGACTCAGCGTAAAGTGATGTCCTTTCGAGCTTATTACACCTGAAAAAATCAGACAGGACCGCCATTTTACGTTCACCAAAGCAATGATGTACAGTCGGTGCACTGAAATACTGCGGAGACATTTTTAGCTGTCGTGAAAGACGTTTTGCAGAAAATTTTATGCCACGAATTTCACAAAAATTGCTTACACGACTTTGGAAATCGTCTCATTCTCTCAGTGGACCCACTATAGCTGTACATACGTAATCCACGTTTGACCCAACATTTTGATGGGTCAAACGTGGATATGACTGCCAAGGATAAAAAATTGGCGTACTCAGTGCACATACGAGAACGCGCACGTATGAGGCACAAACCTTCGCTATCTTGCCCTTCCATCGTTTTGATTCTGCTTCCACTGTCTCCCTCCATCAGCTTCGCTTCTTTTCTTCCAGAACTCAAATCCAGACGGACGTGCAGACCCGCCGGAATGCTCTGACCAGGTCGCACATCCTGCCATTCCCTCGTAGGAACGAACGTATCGCCGTCATATGCCGAGGAATCCGATCGATCTCGATCAGTTGATGAGTCCTCGAGTTTTCGCGGTTTCCCTTCTGATGGGGACGAATCCGAGGGAAGCACAGATAAGGCGACCGCACGATTCTCCTCCGCGGCACACGAAAAACCAAGGAGCAAGAAAACACATAAAATAATTTCCCTCATACCCCTGCTCTCGTGTCTTCTTTATTCTTTTGGTTGCTGAATAAACGCAAAATTTGGTCGATTCTTGTGCTCACTGCTCATTTCTCATCTCTTAGACCAATTTCACTATTTTGGACATAGACATCTATATAGTTATTGTGGTTTGATCAAGGACTCCTAGACCGCTATAGTGTGGTAGCCGGTCTAGGAATCCTTGGTTTGATTTATCATGGATAGCTCCACCACTATCGAAGCAGGAAGCAAATTTCCCCCCAAATAAAGTGTGCCACTGAATTCCCCGTCGAATTTAGCATATAGTTACCTATTTTCCTTGGACAAATTCCACTTCCTTGGGTCCGTTGCGGCGCCATCCGTTTCGTCGAACCAGTTGGCACGTGGACAACTTTATTCAGCTGGACGAAAAATGAGGGAGCAATAGGATGAGTCCAAAATTTATGTTGCAATAGAGCGCGGAAGCATGGAAAAAGGCGAAATAGTTGATCTACAGATGCAGCAGGTGATAAGGAGAACTCAAAAGCAAGTTATATAGGGCGTCACAGGCCTACCACGTACAAAATTTTCCAGGTGGAGGCTGCCCCTCCTTCTATTTCAATGGCACTATGCCCATCAGGTAGCCAAAAGGGTCGGCCATGAGAATTTGCGAGGGCAGCCTCCGCCTGTCGTTCCCAGGGGTTCTACGTTCGATCTTATGCCAGCGGTCTGAATAGGCCTGAACAGCAAATTTGATTCTATCTCTAGGAAAACAGCAAATTCGCGCAGAAAAAAGGAGGCCAGGATGTGGCATTTTTTACATAGATTCTGAAAATAGAAATCCTTTTTCAATTTGGCCACTTCTTGTCGCGTTATTGAGTTCCGCAGAAATTCCTGATTTTTCGCCTTTTTCTTCTTTTTGTTATGGCGCGTCGGCAGGAGTCGACCGAGCAGGCACGTGCTCCTCAACAGCCGTGGTGGTGATACTATCATGGACTACTGAAGAAATGTGGGTCCTGCATATAGTAGTCCATGGATCCATGTACTCCTAGATAGGATTTCCGAAGGTCTGTCTAGGAGTACATGGTTTGATCATGGACATGGAATTCCGAATAAATGTGGATCCTGCATTTCTTCAGAACAGAAGTCCAAGAATTTGTATGTTTAGAGAATTGGAAGAACATTTCTCATTGGAAATGGAACAGGAAGCTGATTTTGTTGGAGAAATGCTGAGAAAGGAGTCTGTTGAAGCTGAACCGAGCACTGCGAGTATCAGTGAATCTTCCGCCTATTCTGTTGTACAGTCTGAAGAAATTCAGGTAAGTAAAACTAGACTGGACTTGTTCATATCTATACTGTACATGTACAGTAGGTCTTCTTTACATTCCATAGTAAGACTGATGCCGCGTTCACCATACGTCCGTTCATCCGTTTGTCTGACGTATTAGGAGTACATGAGACCGCACACGACCATGTATTCAAGTACCTCAGACGTACGGATGCACGGACCTATGGTGAACGCGGCATGAAGGCGCGTTCATAGTTGGCGGGAAATGCGCTGGGCCTACGCCCGGCGCACGCCGAAAGTAGTCATAGCTGTCCGCGCTTCTGCGTGCAAGCCGAGCCATTGACAACGTCGAACGTTGGTTCAGCGTGCGCTCGTGTACGCACAGTGCATGTGTCCAATGTGTGAGCTTTATGAGAATGTAACATACGTATCTGATGTCCGCTACTTCTTCACTATTTCAAATGGCTAATAACTTACAGGTCAGGACGCTAGCTAACGCGCGGAATAGTAAAGACCGTTCTCTCTACGTGGGTGACGGCCGGGGTTTATCCTGCACCAATAAAATCGGCAGGGATTACCATATATGAGGATCCTCTACTTGGCCCATTTCTCCTAATTCATTTTTGTTTTAAAGAGCGTGGACTTTGAAAGAAGGCTGCAACAGCAAATAGAAGAAGAGCCACTGAGCGGTCGGTCAGCGGAATCCGTCCTTGTTATCAATCAAGCCTATCAGGAACTGCTGGAGAAAGTTGTGGAAACAGTTGATAGTGCGTTAAGCGAAAACAGGCGTCAACAGGTCCGGCCTGTATTTCTATTATATCACACTGAACTGAACTTGCATGTGAACGTACCATTAGTACGCATATCAGCATATTGATGCCTGATGGAGTGTTTCTTTTTTCAGAAGTTATTGCAAAGTTCTTTGGATACGTCAATCACTCCCGGTTTCCGGTTACCAAAGAAAAGAACCAGCAAAGTGCCCGTGCTGAACTACATGCCGCCGTATTTCAAGGATCTCGCAAATATGGTACGGTAAGAGAGTACGAAGTTAAGGTTCCGCACTGGTCCCGATTCTGTAGCAATAAGTGGGTGCATGGCATGTCTCTACGCGGAATTGTTTCCTTTGGCGTTTCCGGTCGTTAACAAATTTATTTTTCCCTTTGAAAAACTCTCAGCTATTTCGCCATTTCCTTTTTGTTTTCTCCAGCGAACAGTCGGTATTTAGTTTTCTCTTGCTCATCCCGTCGTTTTTCTCTCTCCATTCTTTCGTTTCTCAAGTCAGAATGCTTCGTTGTTCGACGCTTCTTTTGCTAGTAGTCTACGCCCTGAGTTTGGCCAATGCATATCCGTTTTACTCGTCTAAGTACTGCTGGCCCGAGAAAAGGTACTGCGAATACGTGTGCGACTGTTCATCGTGCTCGTGCGAAGCGACAGAGAGCGGCGGTCAGGTCTGTTGGTGGTGCCGTCAGAGGGGCTCTTCACACCCGCTTGGCAATTGCAATCGCGCGTAGCAAGCGGACCGGTTTTTCGTCTGGTTACGATGCCAGATAGACGAAGGGGCGTGAAACATTTCTACCGTTTACTCTTACTGGAGTAAACGTGGAAAAATGATGTTTCACGGGCCATGCGCCAATCCACCCCGGACCCATCGAAAAGATCTGACAGCAAACTGTGATCCGTCCAGCAGCGAACGAAGCCGAAGCGAACGAAGCTGTGATCTTCCTTTTCCAGCCGTAATTCTTCGTTCGCTGCGGGACGGATCACAGTTTGCTGCATATGTTTTCGATGGGTCCGGGTGGATGCTAATTTCAGTCTGTTATTTGCCGAATGCGCAAGCTGGTCGCACTTTGCGCGTTCTGCACTGTTGGGGCAGACAGGTGTGAAGCGCGCCTTCCACTGGAGATGGTTGGGCTACATGAGTCACTGGTGGGGCGTGTGCGTTGTGGCCGGGTTGGTGCTGCTGCTCGTGCTGCTGCCTTGCCTCATTTGCGTGTGTGGTCTGGGAGCAGAGGACGCGTATCGTCGCCGTCACAACTACTACTACATCATCAAACATCCAGACGTGGATGGCTCTCATCGCCATCTTCCTCCTCTCGCTTATCAAACCGACGCGTCGCTTCCTACTGGTCAGCTCAGCCGCCCAGTTCGCCATTTGAATAGGATGTGTGTAGCTACTGTACAGCCGTTAATCTTGCTTGCTTATACAGTTTTCGTACGTCGATGACTATAGGGCTTTCGCTCTGAATGGAGTCATCATTCTTTTTTGCTGCGAGAGAACGAATGGCATGTTGGAAAATTGATTTGTGATGGTGAACTGCTTGGCTGACGTGACCAGTAGTAACCCGTACGGTCCGGATGCTGTCAGCTCTGAGCGATCTTCCGGCCGTCTCCCTGTTGACCGTCCCCCACACGTTCCAAAGCAGTCTTCTCAGCATCACTATCCTCCCGTTGATGCCATGCCTCCACAGCAGAAATCAGTGGGACGGGAGGGGCGAGCGTCGCGGGCCGGCGTTTAGTGAAGCAGTCAAGAGATGCGTATTGAATGCGTACTACGCATTGCAATGAAGAAGAGGTTCTGTTTTCACGTATGTAGCTTGTGTTTTGTTTTCATGTATGTAGCCTTGTTTCGATCATTTCTACAGAATGATGTTTATGCATGCTAAATGCCCTTTCGTTCTTTCTGGCAGTGTGGGGCTTTGTTTGCTATAATAAACTTCTGCACACAATTCACCACATGAGAATTTCTGGCTTTATTGATTCATACCATTTTCGTATTGGTTGTTATTGTAGGCACCGCCAATGAACCAAGATTCAATGGATAAAATGAAAAGAGGAGAATATGACGCATTGGTTCAGCCGGCCAGAAAATGTATAAAATGTCTTTGCGTGCGCAGCCAGCCCAATGTACTGAACATATCTATATGTATACTATGTACAGTTATCGAAGGCGTTCTTATCTCAGGGTCCAAACTTGAATGCAACAAGCTGGCCAGCTCTGTAAGGAGATCTGTGATGGCGGAAAAGACGAGGCCTCTAAGGAACAAGTACGTACTGGTTGCTCTCCTGCATAACTCCCCTTCAACAGTATGACTGACTACTGTGATTTTTTTAAAGGTTGGAGTTGCTGCTGGAGAAGAAGAAACGTTTTATGGACAACGATGCTTCTCTGGAAGTTTTGGAAGGCATTGAGAGAAAGATAGAAGAGTTGGAGGCAAATGTTGGAAACATTCGGTATGTACAGTGAATAACGCGCATCCTGCTCTAGTCGCTTCCCTGCTGAGAGAATGCGGACGTTTCGGAGTCGTATTGGTATAACGCTTTTTGAGCAAACTACCACAATTAAGGATGGAATTACCCGCCATGCATTTTACACAGAGTCTTCCGTGATTTTAACACCTCCGCATTCTCTCCCTGAAATATTTTATAAGTACGTTAGGTAGCTAGGTACTCCTGCACCTACTACGTGCCACCTGTAAAATGTTGAAACAGCAAGGCAGCTTTGAATGCTATGTAATGTACCTAGAGTTGCTTTAGGAGAAGTTCTGATGAGACTTTGTTTGCTGGATTCCGCGTTGAGGATATTGACTGGATCTCCATCGCCAATGCTGTGGTATGTACGTATGCTTGAAAACTTATACACAATAGGTATGTCTTACAGTTAGGTTCTCAAAGTCATTGTCCAAGCTTCAAATTGGATCAAATTTGATCAAAGTGCTCAAAGTTCCAAGTGACGCTCCAATTGGATCAAAGTTAGTCCAAGTCCTTCAAAGTTGACCTTTCGCCTCTTGTTTTCCTCGCTAACCCATGCCAGCCTGATTAGAAGCCAGCATGGCAATGCACTGCGCATATGTGAGGTACCTATCAGATTTCTCGATAGGAGGGAAGTAATGCTTTACTCTATAGTCACTACAGTAAGTAGGTAGGTACATAATGGGAAAGAAAAACCTGGAGATGGGGAGGGCGAGGGTGAAACAGAAGACAGCTGCCAAAAGAAAGTTTTCTCACACAGGGAAAGGGCCACAGGCTAAATATGAGCCGTCTTATATTACGCGAAAGAAGGGATGCGAGCGCGAGGCGAAGCCCCCTTCTAATTACGTAAGTCCAGATTAGAGGAGTGGAAAAGGGATGCCAGAAGGCGAGAAAGAGTAAACAAAAGGTCCAAGTTCTTCCAAGCATTTCAAAGTTGCTCCAAGTTGACCATTCCAAGCATCTCCAAGTGACGCTTTTACTTGGAATTCTTTCAAAGCACTGCCCAGTGCTCCAAGTTCCCTGTGCTAAAGAATAGCCAGGCTTTGACTTACTTGGATCAAATTTGAAGCTTGGACAATGACATTGAGAGCTGGACTGTATTTCATAGGCCTAAATGAGCCTGTCAAAGCGAAGTTTCATGAAAGGCGCGAGGTTTGGGTAAATACTGTGAGGCATACGTAGGCATTTTCAGTTTGGCGGCACGCGAGAAGCGAAGGAATGCGAATTGAAGTGGAATCAGGAGTTGGCGCCGTGGTGGAACCCATCGCTGAAATGGACAGCGCAAGAGGACAGGAAACTACGCGCCCTGGTGGAGGATAAAGAAATGACCAACTGGCTCCAAATATCTCAACGTCTGAAGGTGTGCTGTCCTGTCCTGTTGTTGTCTGTGTTGTATACGTAGTATTCATAGCGGCTTTTTTGCACTTCATAGGTACATATAGGTGTACGTATGTACATACTGTACATCCATGTCAAGAAAAGTAGAGCGTACGTCTCAGTCATTTATCAAAGACGAAAATAACCATGACTGAAGACAGGAACAAAATCGCTGACATGCCGATTAGAAACACACTGAAATAAAAGGGGCCATCTTGCGAACACCCATAAAGATAACTCAACTAGTCGGTAGTATGTAACACGTGATGTTACGTAATGATATCTATTGTAGACGGGTCGAACAGTTTTCCAGTGCTTCGAGCGCTACCAGACGAAACTCAATACCACTCAGTTCAAAGGGTAAGAGTCCCAAGAAGACAGGTCATTAACAATATGTATGTCCATGATGTGTTGTACCTATGATACAGAGATTTCACACATGAGGAAGACGAGAAAATGCGGAGTATTGTAGCAACCCTGAGAAGTGCATCTTACATTCCTTGGGAACAAGGTGAAAGGAATTGTTTAGAAGCCTATGGGGCAATCCTGCCACCCACATAGAAAGAACGGTCTTCAGTACTAGGTGGCCGGGTTTACCCCACAGTACCCTATGTCATGTGCGAGATTGGGTGTACTGAATGGCATTTGTCACGGTACATATCGTATACCGTGGCGGGACGTGACTTTTATGTGTGTGCGTGTTTACAGTGACGTATTACATGGAGGGTCGTACGCGAGTTCAGGTGCAAAATCGTTGGCAGCGTATTTTGGATCCGAGAGTGAAGAAAGGGCGATGGACGGAGGATGAAGATTTGGTAAGTGTATGATTATTATGTACAGTATGTATGTCTGTCTACTCAACAGCTGTCACTGGGAAATGATCCTTTCCCACATGTCTCGGTAAATGAACGTACTCTACTTCCTCAAAGCAACCAGTGACAATTCCCCCAACTTACCTCAAACTCAAGTTTATTAACATGTGAACCTACTGTACCTCCAAGATGGGTGCTGCATTGTATCCTGTGATGATTGACTGTTCAGCTGTTGATGGTAGCCGTGCAGAAGTATGGTGCTCGGGACTGGCAGCGTGTGGCAGTGCTGGTGCCGGGTTGACGGATTGTCAATGCAGGGAAAGGTGAGTGGTGGCATCATTTGACACTTTGTACGCGTGTGCTGATGGAGCGTTGCGGTACGAGATGGGTTCTGTATCTGTACAGATGGTGCAGCGTCCTGATCCATCCGTGAAATGCGGTGATTGGACTTTGGAAGAAGATGATATCCTGGAGTTTGGCGTCAGGCAGTTCGGAGAAGGTGTGAATAAGCTATATGTTCACGCTGGCGTAAGCTAGGCCTACGTTCTTGCGACGCAATGTAGCGTACAGGCTATTTACCGGTGTATTGCCCCGGGGCTGTACAAGGATTGTGCACCGGAAAATGCGGTAATTTGTGCGCAATTGCAGGTGAGTGGGCCCAAGTGAGTCGCTTATTGTGCGGTCGGCCTGCTGGTCAATGCAAGCAGAGATACAGCACGATTCAGGTATGTACCCGACACGATGGATGCCAATCGTGATGCCAATACCGACGAAACTTCTAGCGGGAGCTCTCTCTTCCTTTTCAGAAGCTGAAGAGGAGTCCGATGAAGCAGCGCAGACACAGCGGCGGCGCCAGCGGAGAGGAGGAGGTGTGGACGGGCGGCGGTGAAGAGGAGGAGGAGGAGGAGGACAGCGACGACGAGAGGAGGAGGGAGAGTCGGATTTCTCCCCGGGAGAGGAGGAGGCGTGTCCCTGGAAGAAGGAGAAGCGGAGGCGGAGGAGGAAGCGGAAACGCAATCGGCGCGCGCAGAAACGCAACTCCCTGGCGGCCATCGCCCAACGGATGAGGGATCTGACGGCCAGAAAGGAACGGGTGAGTTATGTATGCATGCATGCACGTGGATCTGCAGAAAGTAGGTCTGTACCGGTACTGCCTGCGTAGTACATACATACGTACCTACATATGACTAGGAGAAAGACTATACCTAATATGACGTACGTACGTGCAAGATGGTTAGTGGGGGATAGTCCGTGCCAGGGGACAATTCAAGTATTCCTTCGGTTCCTCGACTAGTTTGTTTCCAGGGATAGATCAACAACACAGTGCTACCTGTTGAGACAGAAGCGTGCTACGTACAGGCAACCATTTCAATACGTTTTATTCAGTAGCATTGCGTATTCCCATACCTGGAGAATGGGATGGGGTGGCCTCGAATTATCCTGCATTGTCAAATACAGTGTACGTATGTAATGCAACAAGTGACGTACGGTTGGTGAGATGTGCTGCAGGTTCGCGCGCGTTCTCCGCGCCATCGCAGGCAGCGACTTGGAGGCGATGCTTCCATCTGGGGAGGACGCAGTGGAGAATTTCCCTCGATTCCATCTCTGACGAACTCCTGCGGCGTCAGATCCGTCTCCAACTCTCTCCGTCATTCACTCGCGACACTCCGAACTGAAGAAGGAGTGGAACGTCGTGCCCAGCGCCAAGAAGAAGAAAGTCGTGCCCGTCACTGTCACCGTGGTAAGAGAGCGAAGGAAGAAAGCCCTTTCTTTTCCCTGTATGAGTGACAGTGACTTGTGTACATATACTTATGTATAGGGTGCTCCGCTTTGGATATGAAATGTCGTTTGGGGTTACATCTTGGGAACGGAAAGAGTTAAAGCGCTGAAATTTTTTCTGCAAATACCCAAGAATATGCATATCCTTGTGTAAAAATTTTGTCCCAAAAGTCCAATCTCAACGTAAGATATCTGGCACCTCAAGTTTCGAACCGAAAATCACAGAAGTTTCTGAATCGCAAGTCTCGTGTTCAGACGAATTTTTGCGAGATTCTTGTCATAGCGCTAGTTATTTACCTGGAAAACACCATGAATATTATTTTGCTCAATGGGTAGTCTTCCAGTATACTAAAACATACAGCACGGACCTTGCTCTGGAGAAAATCCAAAAGGAATGTCGGGGAATTCAGATAGGGCGACCATAGAGGCCGGACAGGCTTACTGGTGGGGTGGTTGGTGTTGTTGAGGTGAACTGTGAGTGGACCCAGTATGCCCACGTGGCTAGTTAGGTAAGAAAAAGAGCAGTGCCGTCTCCGATGAGATTTTATGTTGCTACATGTAGGTAATTGACCAGCGTTGTGTCGAAAATGCCAAGAATTCTGTCTGTAACACTAGACTTGCGATTTAAAAACTTGGTGATTTTTGGGGTCGAAACTTGAGGTACCGATATCTTACGTTCAGATTGGAGCTTTGGGACGAA
>JASAMW010004801.1:0-55646 GCA_030247985.1 Epsilonema sp. ZAB3_2
CGGCTCTGGCAGCGGCGCCCCTTCCAGCTGACACAAAGTTGGTCGGAACGCGCCGTCCTCTACGAAGAAGGCGAATACTTCGCCAAGCATCATCAGCTGAAATTCCTCGAGACTTCCGCTCTCAACGGATACAACGTGGAGGAAGCCTTTCTGATGATGGCCCGCGATATTTACGCCAAACTGGAGAAGGGCGACATACGAATGACGGACGGATGGGACGGTGTGCGCAGTGGATTCATGCGCAGATCCTCCTCTATCTCTCTATCAGAGCAGGCGCCACCCGACCAAGACGCCGGCTTGTGTGGAGGATACTGCTAAATCTCTTCCGCATCCAACATACATGTACTACTGTACCTATGTAGAAATTGACAGGTCTGCGTATGTATGTATGCACATATTATTACAGTCTTTTCATAGTACCCTACATTGTACACTTAGTCCGCTGCGTTGGCCAGCCTGATACAGGTCGCGCCGGTCTGCGTTGTAAGACTTACGTTTTTTTTATTTTGGGTGTGCAGTAAATAGCATAGCTGCCTTCCTTCCTTCCGGCCCCTGTGGCTTGCTGCTGTATGGTTATGGTAATTTTGTAATCCTTTGCTAAACCGTATTGGAATTGGTGTATGGTGAGGTTTTATGAGTGTGAACAAGGGAATGCCGCGTATTCTTGTCTTATTGTATTGATTTGATAGTCTAAAATCCAGATGTTTTCGAGCGTGGGACATTATGATGTCGTGTCATGGCAGACTAAAGTGTAATTAGCTGAGCATAGCGTAGTGACAGCTGGAGCTGTGTCATAGCAGCTGTGTTGAGCTGAGCTGAGTGTTGTGCCGTACTGAAATCGTCCTTTGACCCGATTTACCGAGTATATTGATTGAGGCTATGAAGAAGAAATCTCTGCCTTTCCCCAGGTAACTCAGTAACGCTATGCTAGTAATATGTACATAACGATATAGGTGGGCACATGGTACGGTTATTGTTTGTGCCTACATATCCCAGTATTGTCAATAGGCTCTATCCTCTATTCACATTGCACTGTCAACCATTGGCGTTTTCTTTGTGAATGAGTACTTAGCGGTAGATACAGTATGGTATTGTACACTTTTGTGCAGGAGTTCCACAGTTACGCTAGTGCCGTACGAATTGGGTTTTCTCTGGAGAATTTATGTGAGGATTTGTGCAAGCATAGTCAGATGATTTCTTGCTGTAAGACTGTGATGCAAGATGAGTGCTTGATGTGTGGTAAGCTGCTTATTCTTGGTTCGTACGTAAAGCTTTGGTTTTTCGTCGATGTGCAGTTCTATGAGCGATCAGGCTTTGCGCGTCCTGCTTCTCGCTGTATTCATAACAACATTCTGCTATTGCCTTTACTGGTGTTTATTATGCACCCTATACAGTGGAAGGGGATGGCGCCAGAGGTGGAGACTGGAGATCGAGTTGAGGTGTACAGGGTGCCCAGGAAGAGCTGGTCCGAGTTGTACGAGCATGTGAGAGCGTGGCGTCGACAGCTGCGCAAACGCTTCGCCGGCCTCAGCTGGGGCTCCTTCCAGATCCAGTCTGCAGCTGGCGGCTCCACCAGGGTCTATGGACTGGGCACCCTGAATCCAGACAAGGATCACACGCTCATGTATGTGGATGTACCGGCGGTGGATGGAGAGCAACTGACGGCCACTGAGTTGCCCGCGCTCTACTGGGATGGACTCCTAGAGGAAACTGAGGTATTGACCATATGCACATAGTGACAACCGGTTCATTATTTTGCTGCAGCCATAAGTGGATATGACTGTATGCTTCAACTTTCGGAATAATTTTCAGATGCCAAATCTTCCGCACATTCTGACAAAGGAGGAGCAGATGCTTCGAGAGCGCATGCGCTGCACCATCAGCGGTATCACCAACTACAAACTGCATCCAAACACCGGCACCATTCTTTTCGCGTCAGGATTGAATTTGTTCTCTTGCAACGCTGCTACCAAGGTACACGTATGACATGACTGTACACACTGCACTGGCCACATTCATGGATTTGTCTTCGCGCACACTGGCCAGTAGTTAGCGGGTACCTACCAGCGACTGTAGAAGCACAAGTAATCGTAATCGCATGCCATTTGTATTCTCAATGCGTACAGGAAAATGTTTTCAGAGCAGTGGCAAAGCCGTACCAACGGCGTTGGAGTTGCCTCGCGACAGTGGAGCACCCATGGATTCGCAGTTGTGTCCCGCTGATCCGAAACTTGCCTGCTATATCTCCAAGGGAGACATTTACTTGCAGTACGGAGCTCTAAATCGCAGAGCCACCTTTGCCAGTAAGATCGTATCCACTAGTTGCGTTATTAGGGAGCGTGGCCGCAGAGTCGCCCCTTTTCAGCTTTCCGAGTTTGTCCAAGCAGCTTTCAACACAGTAACGATGAAATTCGTCGCTTCTTTGGGTGAAGTCGTGACTTTGATGTTCCGGCTGGCTACAAGCCTGAAAGGGTGGGGCAAGACTTTACGACCACACTTTACAATAACTCAACTCGTGGATATGAACGTACATAGCAGTATGTTCGTTGTCTTACATGTACATATGTAGGTGCATTGCGCTTATGTGCAGACAATTCGTCGGATGAGGAGAGCAGTGGGGGAGGTGGCTATGTTCGGTATGCCGGTTGTCCGTCTTTCATCATACAGGAGGAGTTTGATCGCTATTCTGGCGTCTGGTGGGCGCCTTGCTCAGTGGACGTGGCGCCTGGACACGTCCAGCACTTTCTGCTTTACGAAGAGACGGATGAGACTCAGGTATGCACATCTCATGTACACCTAAAGGACAGGCCTAATTATTAGTAGAGCTCTCACGGGTAGGCATTTTGCATTGATCCGGGTCCGGGTCCGGGTTTTGAAACCATGGACCCGCGGGTTCCGGGTCCGGGTCGGGTAGTAGGAATATTTGCTGTTACGTACATGTTAGTGTACGTACGTACACGTACAGCATACTACTGTATGTGGTACAGTACGAACTGTACGTACGTACGTTACGAACATACTTATGCAATAGACTGTATATAACAATGTTCGTTTGAATACAGAGAATACATAACCTCCAGGTGGGAAATTTGGAAAAATATAGCTCGATATTTCGTGTGATTGTCGAAATTAGAAAATAGCCATCCTCTATTCTTGAGAAAATTTCAGAAAATGCTCAAACGATATCGAGCAGAAAGCCAAAATTGTGCGAAATTATACACCTTAGGTACCCGACCCGGATTTTCGCCTATTTTTACGGGTCCGGGTCCGGGTAGGAAAAAAAGCCGGGTTTTCCCGGGTCCGGGTTCCGGGTCCGGGTACCCGTGAGAGCTCTAATTATTAGCATGCCATGTCCATCGATATTTTTTGCCATAAGTGCCGATCAAGCAGTTACACGAAGAATCATTACTTATTTGTAACTGACATACGGGCAAATCCACACGAAAACGGGAAATTTTTTGAAGGTTTTGTCCATGCCCATCTCCGATTTTGCTCAAATTTTGCACATTAGTAGTACCAGATAGGACAACCTTCCATGTAAAATTTTAGCCCCCAACTCGAAGTGGTTCCAGCAGTATGACCCCACAAAGGTCAGGGTTTGGAGCCACTTTGGCCGTAAGCTGACAATGTTGAAAATGAATTATCTCAACTTCTAGAAGGAAGAGTAATGGCTTATGGGGTACCATTCGAAAGCTCTTGACTTGCTCTTTCAGATTGGCTAACAAAAATTTTGGCTAACTATAACCCTTTAGGAGTTATATCCAATGAAAAACTGTGTGTTTGATTTTCTCAAAAAACTCGTCTCTAATTTTGATTTTGAGTTGATTTTTTGAAAAGAACGCCCCTAAATTACCCTATTTACAAAGTTTTGGTCTGTGTATTTGCATATTTAGCTGAAAAATAGCGAAAATGTGATTTTTTCTACTCCGTTACGAGATGTAAATAATCATCAAATAGGGTAAAACTCGCCCATATGCACTGAAAATCTGTGTTTGGACTGTATTTCCTGATAGCCTGCAAAATTTTAGCCATAAGAGCGAATTTTGTGCCATATATTTTTCTAGACAGCTGCAGTAATAGCAACTCTCCTTTAGACTCTCACGTACCCCGACCCAACCCACCAAAACCCCTTCCTACCACCCACCCAAAAATAGCAAAATCCTCTACCAATAAATCCACAACTCTCATAACACAAACTCAAAATAGAGACTACAATCACACACAAATACAGCACACTCCAAATCCCACCACAATCTCACAAACAACAATAACACTACAAAACAACACACACACACACCACAACAAACCACACACACACAACAACAACACAAAACCACACCCACCCACCCCAACCCCCCTCCACCAAAACCCACCCACCCATCAATGCAAAATGCCACCCGTGAGAGCTCATGCTAATAATTAGGCCTGTCCTTTAGGTGTACATGAGATGTGCATACCTGAGTCTCATCCGTCTCTTCGTAAAGCAGAAAGTGCTGGACGTGTCCAGGCGCCACGTCCACTGAGCAAGGCGCCCACCAGACGCCAGAATAGCGATCAAACTCCTCCTGTATGATGAAAGACGGACAACCGGCATACCGAACATAGCCACCTCCCCCACTGCTCTCCTCATCCGACGAATTGTCTGCACATGAGCGCAATGCACCTACATATGTACATGTAAGACAACGAACATACTGCTATGTACGTTCATATCCACGAGTTGAGTTATTGTAAAGCGTGGCCGTGAAGTCTGGCCCCACCCTTTCAGGCTTGTAGCCAGCCGGAACATCAAAGTCACGACTTCACCCAAAGAAGCGACGAATTTCATCGTTACTGTGTTGAAAGCAGCCTGGACAAACTCGGAAAGCTGAAAAAGGGCGACTCTGCGGCCACGCTCCGTAATAACGCAACTAGTGGATACGATCTTACTGGCAAAGGTGGCTCTGCGATTTAGAGCTCCGTACTGCAAGTAAATGTCTCCCTTGGAGATATAGCAGACAAGTTTCGGATCAGCGGGACACAACTGCGGATCCATGGGTGCTCCACTGTCGCGGGGCAACTCCAGCGCCGTTGGTACAGCTTTGCCACTGCTCTGAAAACATTTTCCTGTACGCCTTGGGAATACAAATCGCATGCGATTGCGATTACTTGTGCTTCTACAGTCGGTGGTTTGCTGGTACAAAGTACCCTAGTGTGCGAGTGTACCCGCTAACTACTGGCCAGTGTGCGCGAAGCCAAATCCATGAATATGGCCAGTGCAGTGTGTACAGTCATGTCATACGTGTACCTTGGTAGCAGCGTTGCAAGAGAACAAATTCAATCCTGACGCGAAAAGAATGGTGCCGGTGTTTGTATGCAGTTTGTAGTTGGTGATGCCGCTGATGGTGCAGCGCATGCGCTCTCGAAGCATCTGCTCCTCCTTAGTCAGAATGTGCGGAAGATTTGGCATCTGAAAATTATTCCGAAAGTTGAAGCATACAGCCATATCCACTTTTGGCTGCAGCAAAATAATGAACCGGTTGTCACTTTGTGCATATGGTCAATACCTCAGTTTCCTCTAGGAGTCCATCCCAGTAGAGCGCGGGCAACTCAGTGGCCGTCAGTTGCTCTCCATCCACGGCCGGTACATCCACATACATGAGCGTGTGATCCTTGTCTGGATTCAGGGTGCCCAGTCCATAGACCCTGGTAGAGCCAGCTGCAGCCTGGATCTGGAAGGAGCCCCAGCTGAGCCCGGCGAAGCGTTTGCGCAGCTGTCGACGCCACGCTCTCACATGCTCGTACAACTCGGACCAGCTCTTCCTGGGCACCCTGTACACCTCAACTCGATCTCCAGTCTCCACCTCTGGCGCCATCCCCTTCCACTGTATAGGGTGCATAATAAACACCAGTAAAGGCAATAGCAGAATGTTGTTATGAATACAGCGAGAAGCAGGACGCGCAAAGCCTGATCGCTCATAGAACTGCACATCGACGAAAAACCAAAGCTTTACGTACGAACCAAGAATAAGCAGCTTACCACACATCAAGCACTCATCTTGCATCACAGTCTTACAGCAAGAAATCATCTGACTATGCTTGCACAAATCCTCACATAAATTCTCCAGAGAAAACCCAATTCGTACGGCACTAGCGTAACTGTGGAACTCCTGCACAAAAGTGTACAATACCATACTGTATCTACCGCTAAGTACTCATTCACAAAGAAAACGCCAATGGTTGACAGTGCAATGTGAATAGAGGATAGAGCCTATTGACAATACTGGGATATGTAGGCACAAACAATAACCGTACCATGTGCCCACCTATATCGTTATGTACATATTACTAGCATAGCGTTACTGAGTTACCTGGGGAAAGGCAGAGATTTCTTCTTCATAGCCTCAATCAATATACTCGGTAAATCGGGTCAAAGGACGATTTCAGTACGGCACAACACTCAGCTCAGCTCAACACAGCTGCTATGACACAGCTCCAGCTGTCACTACGCTATGCTCAGCTAATTACACTTTAGTCTGCCATGACACGACATCATAATGTCCCACGCTCGAAAACATCTGGATTTTAGACTATCAAATCAATACAATAAGACAAGAATACGCGGCATTCCCTTGTTCACACTCATAAAACCTCACCGTACACCAATTACAATACGGTTTAGCAAAGGATTACAAAATTACCATAACCATACATATAGCAACAAGCCACAGGGGCCGGAAGGAAGCTATGCTATTTGTAGCACACCCAAAATAAAAAACGTAAGTCTTACAACGCAGACCGCCGCGACCTGTATCAGGCTGGCCAACGCAGCGGACATTGCAGATACATATAGCCTACATACTAAGTGTACAATGTAGGGTACTATGAAAAGACTGTAATATGTACATACATGCATACGCAGACCTGTCAATTTCTACATAGGTACAGTAGTACATGTATTTTCGATGCGGAAGAGGTTTAGCAGTATCCGCCACACAAGCCGGCGTCTTGGTCGGGTGGTGCCTGCTCTGATAGAGAGATAGAGGAGGATCTGCGCATGAATCCACTGCGCACACCGTCCCATCCGTCCGTCATCCGTATGTCGCCCTTCTCCAGTTTGGCGTAAATATCGCGGGCCATCATCAGAAAGGCTTCCTCCACGTTGTATCCGTTGAGAGCGGAAGTCTCGAGGAATTTCAGCTGATGATGCTTGGCGAAGTATTCGCCTTCTTCGTAGAGGACGGCGCGTTCCGACTCCAGGTCCGACTTGTGTCCCACCAGCTGGAAGACGCAACCCCCAGGCTCAGAGCCCACGTTCTGACGCGCTTCCTCCAACCAGGCCGCAACGTGCTCAAAGCTGGACCGACGCGTCACATCATACACCACCATCACACCCACCGAATTCCGATAGTAGGAACGAGTAATGGATCTGAAAACATGTGCTCAATGTGGAGATTCCTACAGGGTCCGCGGCGGAAGGCTTTAGGAGCATGGAACTGTTCGTGCATTTTACGCAAAACGAGCTTCCGCAACTTCGAAAATCTACATATTTTTTCAGTACGCTAACTATAGTACACTACACATACAGTAGATGAGAAGTAGGTTCGTATAGGCCAACGTACATAATACCTGAACTAATACCTAAATTTTTCCTGTCCGGCTGTGTCCCAGAGCTGGAGCTTGATGCGTAATCCGGGTTTTATCTCCACCAGTCTCGCGTAGAAATCCACGCCGACTGTAGGGTCGCAGATTTCGGCGAACTTTCCCTCTGTGAAATACTTGAGCAGACTCGACTTTCCCACCGTACTGTCACCGATCAGAATCAGACGAAACTGATAGTGAAATAACGGCTCAACCATCGAGCAGGTATAGCATATAGGTTATGTAGATGCGCCGCCGCCTTTATTGCTACAACACAATACTGGCACGAAGTCAAACACGTGATGCTCATATATTCAGCAGCTTCACGTGTACTGGTGTATCTCAATTGTGAGGGCAAGAAAGCAAAGATAACGCTCTGAAGAAGGTAACAGAGTTCAAGTTCAAGCCATCACGCAGATCAAGCCTTTAAACTGGCAAAAACAATTTTTATAGATGGATATTCAGTACGTATTATATACAGTAGCCTAACACTACATACAAGCTAAGCTATGAACACAGTATGTTATCCATCCGGTGTCTAACTCCCCGTACGTACACAGTACGTACGTTAGCAAAATGGCGCAGAACGCAAGGAACAGAGTGAAAGTAGCGTATCACTTCCGAAAGTATGAAGATGGTGGAGCAAACTCATTCGGACGATCTTCTCTCTTCTGGCTTACCCATTCATCTTGCGACACTGCAACACAGAAAACACATGTGACTTATGGCTTCATGTCATATGTATCAGCACAGAAATGACTCGCGCATATCCTGCCTCAGACACATTTTAAACATTATTAGCAGTGCAGGATCATCTTCAGATAGGAAGGCTGAGAATGAGAAACAGGAGCGTACGGAGTCTTTTTTCCTTGTCCCATGGTCGGATGTGTTCCAGGCGCTTCTTCTGCCGGTCCTCCTCCTCTTGTCGCTTCTTTTCCCGCTCTTCAGCTGCCGCCTCCTCTGGCAGAGGAATCTCAGCTACTTTCGCCTCATCTTCCTCCTCATCTGAGCTGGAAGCCAACAATGGATCTTCTGAAACAACAACAGTGCTCGCACAATGTACATAACCATAGGGGAAGGATGACGCATACCACGAGGTTGCTAGGCTGGCGAAGCCTCACCTTGTCCTTCTTCCAGTCTCAGTTTCTTTCGCTCCCTCACTTTCGCCAGCCTCTCAGCCATCTTCTTCTTCCTCTTCTCCTTCAGCAAGTCGCTCCTGTTACGCGATTCTATCGTCTAAACGCAGGCAAAGAGTCACAAATACTCACACAGCTATGGAGCAGTTGCGCTAAGATAGACGTATAAGTGGCCGCGAGCTGGCTCCTTTATTGTATTCTACTTTTTCAGCGCATTTTTAATCGGTAAATAGGGAAAAATGAACTGAAAAAGTGTAACACAGAGGTCAAGCTCGCGATCAGAGCTACTAATTTTAGCAGAAAATGATGTGTCTTCACAACGATTTTCTGTTGCATAGTATGTAAGCATACAATACGCACATGTTTTCGTAATGCGTTCAGCTCTTCCATCTTCTGCTGCCTCTCCAATTCGTCCGTAGAAAACTTCACATACGCCACGCCCATTTCTCGAGCTTCTGCAACAGAACAATAAGCACGTCCGTCAGCCCATGTATGTACGGCGACACTGCAGCTGTTTTAATACACCACACAGCGTTCACATTTGCTGGTAGAATGTATGTATGTGCCCACTTGCACACGCCATATGTAGCTACATACCGTCATTGGCAACATGTTGATAATGCATCGGTCCCATTCGGCTGTTCAGCTCAGATTCAACAGTAGCTTCTCCTCCTTTCTGTTCCCCTAGCACTTCCACTTCATCATCATCACCAGATTGTTTCAGCTCAGTAGGGACAATATTCGTATTAACGGTATCTGGCGGAGGGCGCAGAACCAGCTTGGGCTTGCTTCTTGAGCTTCCTTCGCCTTCTTTCAGTCGCCTGTCCGCCTGCTGGAACTTGTGCAAGTCCTTGCGCATGCATTTCCTGGTGCGACCCAGCGAATCTTTGTAGCTGACCCACTGCTCCTCGTAGTTGACATCGCCTGCAGTGTCTGAGTCGGAGTCGTTGTCGCTGTTCTTGTCTCTCTTGCGTTCCACATCCTTCTCTCGCATCTCCTTGCGCGCTCGCTCCCTCTCCTTCTCCTCTTCCTCCTCTTGCATCTTCTTCGAGAACATCACCAGGCAGCGCTTGTCGTCGTCGCTCACTTTGTGCATCATCACCTTCTCGTCAAACTTCATCCCTAAACAACGCTATACCCAATGCTACCCATAGGTGCATTGCAGCCGAAGAGCTAGTAGTGAGGACCTACAGAGCGAGCAAACTCACTAGCCACGCAGAAAAGAAATGGGAGAGGAGGGGCGACAAAAGATTGACCGAGAAATGTAAACGCCTCGCTCAAAAGTAACTCTTCAGCTGAGCGAGAGCACATAATAGGTAAACGACGAGTAGAGTCGTATACTATTGTCTGGCCAGTAAGAGTTCGCAATGGCATTCAAGGCACGTTGCGTTGTAAAATATATTCACAAATGCGGATTTCCGTCCGTGCTTCTTCGTGTACTCCTATTCAGCAAAAGTAAGTGAAAACTACACAGGACGACATGAGTCCCATAGCGAACTCTCTCTGGCCAGACTATAGCACGTTGCAGTGCGCACCGAATTTATTGTTCTGATAAGTTCCATAGAGCGCCTGTCCCTTGGACATTGCCGCATACTGTTCCGCCTTCTTCTCCAAGGTGCCGTGACTAGCGCGCAGCTTCCTCTCTTCTTCCTCTGCATCGTCTTTGTATCGTTCCTGAACTCTCAGTTTCAGCGCAAGCTTCTCAGCCTTCCGTTCTATCTTCGACTTATCCACAAACGGATTCTTCTAAACATACCGTATTTTTGGGTGTATAGCCCCAAAAATCGAGAGGTCTGATGGGGGGTTATACACTGGGGGGGGGGGGGGGGGGATATACACTGGGGGGGATATACATGGGACAAAATTTATGTTTTTGAGAGGTGTGTAGACGCATGTTTTTGAGGTCAAAAGTACGTGTTTTAGGGCATAATCGCGGTCAAAACAGGGTTATTCTAGTATAAGATATGCTCAGCTAAGCTTATCGGCATGGTAGCATGGTGTAGGAGTAGCTGTAGCTAGCTTATGACCAGCTTACGTAGGTAGGTTAGGTACCTACCAGTACATGGGGGGTTATACACCAGGGGGGATATACATAGGACAAAATTTATGTTTTGCCAATGGGGGGTTATACACTGGGGGGGATATACTCAGGGGGGACATATGTCGTAGCGCAGGGTTCATACCAAGGCGGCCTCAGTCGTTTTAAAGACATTTTAAAGACACTTCGTAGGGAGTAGAAATTGGGGGGGGGGGGGGCGTATCCCCCCAACGGGGTCTGGGGCGGAGCCCCAGCCGCCGGAAGCCCCCAGCGGGGGTCCAGGGGGCAGATCCCCCTGGTCCCGCCGAAGGCGGAAATTTTTTGAAAATGCCTACACAAATACCCATAAAAATCGTGTCTAGAAATATAACAGACAGCAGTGGATGAACTATACTGTGGGTATAAGTGTATTCCAGCATCAAATACTACCAGGGCTTTCAAAAAAGTACACCACCACACCGTTGACTACTGATTATCATTGCTATTCGCTATACTATTCCCAGTAGCACAGCCATTCATTCGCCATATTGCACTCTCCCTCTCACGTTGCTCATACACGCCCTTCCCATACTAAATTCCCGCCAGATCCACCCTTTTATGTCAAAACCACACATACAGACCGCGCAAGGAAAAATGTGTGACTCCACAGAGCGCTGAAAAAAATTTTGTATCCATTTGCACTCAACTCAGAAAAAATTGCTAAATTTTTCAAGACACCCATCACTTTTAAAGACATTTTCAAGACAATCAAGACACTTTGCAAATTTAAAGACAATTTCGAGACGCTCGAGACATTCAAGACACGGTATGAACCCTGCGTAGCGGGTATTAGGAGTTAGCGGAATGCGGCATTCCGCTAGCGGGATCTGGAATTCCACTTCCAGCTAGCGGGTATTGGCATGTCTGTGAGATTCCACAAACCGCTAGCTGATTCCGGAATCCTGATTTTGCCTTTAGTTTTGTGTAATATTTTCTTGACACCTCGGCACGCAAACGCTGATTTTAAGACGTTTATTGTTCAGACAAGTTAGTTCTCAAAACAAGCGATCACATTTATTCATGCGCAGTGGCCGAAAAAGTAGGCAATGCGCTGGGTGCTACTTCGGGTTTTGCATGCTTCGCCTCTGTGACACTTTGATTCATTCATTCTCGATTCATTCCTGAAACAGGGGCACTGCTTTGAGCGACAAGACTTGCTCAGGCATTAAGCAAAGAAATGGCTTTTCAGCTTGCACTTTAACTTGGCAGAAACTCCGGGCACTTTCGCAAAACGTTCACTAGCAACGATGGTCTTCCACCTCTGTTTTTCTTCGTCATCATTTGGAAAAATGATCAATAAATAGCATTTTCGATCAGTATCGATCACTGGAGAAGCAGATGGAAGGACCTATTGCGAAACTTTTGCGACAAGAATATAGTGCATTGCATGCTTGGTCATGAGAGAACAAGAAAAGTAACTGGTTTGTGTGGGTGTGTAGTGTACCCTATGCTGGCTGATGTCGGCTGGCTCATCACTGTGTGTCGTGTGTCCGGCAATGTCCTATCAGTCTGCCTCAGAGCCTATGTAACTACAATGTAATGTACATAACAGCCCGGCGCGTGCTTGATTGGTGTCGATAAAATAAATACATGCCTACGAAAATGCCATAACCCGCTAGCGTAATATGGAATTCCACTTCCCGCTAGCTGTATTTGGCATGCCTCATCCCGCTAGCGGGATGCCGCATCCCGCTAAATCCAATAACCCGCTACGACATATACACCCAAAAATACGGTAACCCATACACACAACTCAGGGCCTTGTTCACATTAGAGGGAAATGCGCTGAGTGAACGCATAAAGGCATACACACTCAGGCCTTGTTCACATTAGAGGGAAATGCGCTGAGTGAACGCCAGCTAATGTGAACCAAGCCCCAGTTATCCGCAGTTACAGAAAGAAAAAAATAATTGCATCTGCTAACCTTTCCAATTTGTGTGCGCACAGACTCCAGCTGTGCAGTAGTAGTGGCGGCAGAGCTGGTTCCTCTCGCCTTCTGCCATTTCTGCTCTGCTACTTTCCGCTGTAACTCCGCTCTCAAATCAATCAACTACAACAAGAAGAAGCAAACGCCATTCAAGTACAATATTTGGTAGTAAGGTAGTGTGGGGTAAACCCGGCCATTGGTAAATCTGGCCACCAAAGCTCTTGTGAACTTGCTGTTTCAGCTAATGACAAACCAAATACCTCATTTGATAGAAAAGAGTCAAGGAATCGACTGATACGAATATTTGTCTTAATCGGTCTGTTGGTTTCTGAGATATGCAACCCTGATGCTGCGTTCACCGTATGTACCTACATCCGTACGTCCGCAGGTGTTTGAAGTTACTGGGCGCTGGGCGCTAGGCGCTAAGGGGTTAACCACTGGGCGCTGGGCGCTAGGCGCTGGGAGGTGAACAGTAGTATCTATTTTGCGCAAGCGCATGGATGGACATTGGCTTAGGCTAAGGCTTTGGCTAAGACTTAGGTATCGGATGCAGAGGGGTAGGGCTCAGCCTAAGCCTGAGCCTATAAGCCTAAGCCTAAGCATAAGTCCATCGATGTGCCTGCCCAAAATAGATATTACCGTTAACCGCCCAACGCCCAACGCCCAGCGCCCAGTAACTTCAAACCATGGCACCACAAACAACCATGTATTTCTTGATCCGTAACGTCGGACGTACGGACGTATGGTGATGGTGAACGCGGCATTAGGTGGTCGGATTTTCCCGTGACCGGGTGTACCCCAAGCCCAAAGTACCCTACTATTCACACATACACCAGCACATGACGCAATAATAAGCGATATCCACCGATGTGATAACCACGATACCTACCGATGCAACATTGACATCAATTTTCTTGGGCATTTTCCTTTTGTGAATCTCTGCCTTCAGCTTGTCCGCCTTTCTCTGCGGCAGTTGTTGTTATTTCGAACTTTGGTCGGCTGCGAAATATGCACTTTCTATTTTATCTCCACCCTTCCACTTGAGACTATTTACAGTAACTTCTGAATGTTAACCTCATGTACTCCTAGATCGTATTTTATTAGGAGTACATGAAATTGGAAAATCAAGTGAAAAGGTGAAAAAACACCAATAAATGCAAGTTGTGCAAATTCATGCAGCTTGATACAGTCAATCTCTTTTCGTTCAAGTGCTATATACTTTCTCGCCAAAGCACACTGTCAGAATAGACTTGGTACATGCGTTTATGAACGTATGCAGACGTGAACAAATGCAAAATCAATATGATCTGACAGTGGGTGATGAAAAACCTCCATCAAGTAATCTGCGAACAGTGACGCATCAACGTAACATCAATGATATGCCAACACACAGCGAGCACACAGCCACAGCCTATCTTTCGCAGGTTGCCTGGAGATCTTGGCGCATTCAAAATGAAACCAACCTGAGCACTGGTCACACTCTATCATTCTGTTTGGCTTCACTTTTTCACACCCTTTGCAAACCCATGTCTCCTTCAATTCAGGCAGGAACTGCTCCACCGTTTCGAATGCCTTGGGACCAAACAGCTTATTCAACTCTCCTTTGTTGATCTGTCCGAAAAGCGTACACTTCGTCGATGAAAGCAGCTCCTCTCTTGCTGATCCGTCTTCATCTTCGTCAATCTTCAACGCATCCATTGGCAACTTGTAGAAGTCTCCTGCAAAACAAAGGGAAAATAACAGTGAACAGCTAACTTGCGAATTCGAACAGTACCATTTTCAGGGCAGTCCCATCGGCGATTATGTATTATGTACGCATATACCTACAGCATATACCATTACCTTTCTTCCATGATTTGAGAAAGCTCTTGAGCTTGCATGGATCCACCAGAAACTTGAGAAAGTTGAGCGTCTCTTCGGAGGTTGCTGAGCAAGAACGGCTCTTCTGCTGCGTAAGAATGTTCCTCGAAAAACTCTGGGATCACGATGAGATTGCTGTGGCCCAGCAGCTCCATTAGGATGTCCTGCTTCTCTTCGAAAGTGACTCGCGGCGCCAACTGCAAGGTTTTCTTCAGCTTCATCCTGTAGAATCCCCTGCTCTGCTTCTCCCCTTTCGAATTGGGATGCAGGAGGGCGCGATCGTCAGCTGGCGCCATCTGTTCGTAGTGTTCATGGTGTTCATAGAAAGCCCGCATAAGAACCGACTCATCCGCTCGAATCTCCACATGCATCTCCGCAGTGCAGCGTATTCCCGCTTTACAAGAACCTTTCGCCATTCTACGCCTCTTCCTCTCTTCAATCATACAACCGGCAAAAGCAATACATGTAATCTGTATTGTACGTACATACACACTAGTACCGGTATTAGCATAGATGGCACGTGAACATGCATATGTGTATAGACTTACAACATACCAACATCTGGTAAAAGCCTTGGATATCCCGTTCTGTTGCAGTGATAGACTTTCTTGACAATGCCATCCTTCCTTGCTTTCCTTCCGCATTGAAATGAGTACTGCGTCGACGTCACCAGCTCCAGATCTGTCTTCCACTCCTCAAACTCTCTGAAACAGCTAAACTCCCTCTCCACAGCTTTGAACATTACGCCATGCACAGTATGCATATGATTTCGTAAGTCATTGATAGTAAGTGCCATGTAACTACAACTGTCACTGCGATGGCAGGCGATGGATGGATGGCCTTCCCCGCTTTCGCTTCGCCTCCGGATGTTCCTTTGAGAAATGCCGAGAAAGAGCCGATGAATATGAAAACCACCGAGAACACTCTGGACACTGCTTCCGATTTGACTCCATATTCTGAAACAGCAACACATGAACAATGTCCAATTCAAATTCGTGGCTCTTCTCTGCTCTCCTCCCTCTTCTCTCTCTCAGAGACGTTCTCCGTTCTCCTCTCTCTCTCTTTTCTTTTCGTCGCGTTTCGATGCTAACTGCAGCTGTTTACCTGACGTATTTTCGTGTATTTTGAGTCCTTCAGAATTCCATGTACATCTAAACTAAATTATATAGTTGTACATGAGGTTAACATTCAGAAGTTACTGTAAATAGTCTCAAGTCACCCTTCCTTCCTTCCCCTGCAAGTGCATGCAATGCAACCTCTCGGGGTGTGGGTATTTGCGGGAACGGGAACGGGAACGGGGGCGGGGAAGCAGGGGTGTTTGAGGGGAACGCGGGGACGGGGGCGGGGAATGTATTTGCGGGGAACCATAGAAACCATAGCAATATGGGGTCCAAAATGTTCGTCATTTCAAGCCGAATCGAACGGTATCATTTTCAGAGTGATCGCTTCATGTTAGGATGAGATATTGACCTTCAAATATGCTGTGCGCGAAATGTGCACACATATGTACACAGTATCAAAAATATATAATTGCCTCAATATTTCAGTTCTACTATGAGTATGCAGAGACCAAACGACAAGTGTGACTAATACCCAAACCCAAACCCAAACCTGCTGACTAAAACCCAAACCCAAACCCATGCCAACAAGCTAAATTTGAACCAAGCCAGACTGGCCCTAATGAACCTCACCCATACACAGTTGAACCATTACTGATAAGTTGATAGTGATTAGGTGATAAGACCTTATCAGTCATATCAGTGATGAGCCTTATCAGTTTTTCTCATGTGAATATAGATGTGAAATAATTTGTGAGTTACATAGCAAGGAAACTCAGAAAAAGTAACTTATCAGATGAAGCAATGATAAGCCCTATTGATACATATTGAGCTAAGGGGGGCAGATAAGGAATTTGGGTGGAGCTTTTCGGGGTAGAGATAGCCAATCATAAAGCGTGAGTTTTTACAGCTGCTGACGCGGAGGGCAAATAGCTATACAGACTTCAGCCCACAAAAACCTCCCTCCCTTCTCGGGCGATAGAAGGGACAAGAATTCATAAGCTGTAACCTGGCCTTGCTGTAATTTTTCATGGATATCCCAACAACTTCACAAGACACTCATATCAAAACATTGCATTTTCACCAAAAAAACCCTTTTTGGGAAAATTTTGTTTGCTATGGTTTACAGTCGCAAAGGAATGAATGCTTGGGTTATATATGAGATATTACATGAATAGCAGTACATTGTTAGCTGTACACTTCTTATGATAAATCTCATAAGACATTCCAGTACATATAATGGCCTACTTAGTTTTGTAGTGAGAAACGACTTTATGAATTCTTGCTTTTGAAAGGGAGCACAAAGAAACATAAAAAACTGGAACGCTAGCTGGAAGCAGTTTTTTGCCCATGCGAAGGGACGGTGGGCGCCCTGAAACGCATGTAGGCACAGTGCCAAATCGCTGGTTTCCCGCACATTTATGCAAAAGTACAATGAGCAAGTTGCACAGATTGCCACGAGCTTTGGGTACAGCTCTGGTAAGCCTTTGCTCCATCAGATCCCGTGTGCGGCACATGAATTTTCGACCTCTCCTTGCTGTGAAAAGCACGTGAACATGCCAGACAGCTGCTTCCTTCCCCTTTCCAGTACTGAAGATGCTCAGATTTTCCAGCTGTCTGGTAAAAGGTACAATGGCAAAGTTAAAAATTTAATATAGCAGATTCAGCTTACTGATAGAAGAGTGTTTGAGGATTATGGTAGTAAGTGCGGCAGTGCCAATTTGGCCATGGTGGCTAAGTTAGAAGCACAAAAGTCGAAAAATTTTTTGTTCACTACGTGTCTGCGGCAGCTCTTTCCCCTCTTTAGCTCCGCCCACCGCTAAAGTGTCCCCCTTAGCTCAATATGAGAATTGATATGCCCGATTACTGGTAAGCTAGCACAACACACCTATATAAGAATTGCTTTGCAGCTTTGCCCATTCTTATTCTGGAAATTGCACAAATCATGTGCTCATGTGCTTATCAGTAACAAAAAGCTTGTGATAAGAAAAGTCACCCTTGTAACAAGTCTTATCATTGATAAGCCTTATCACAGCAGTAACTATCATTTTGCTCTTCCTCTCTGCTTTGTGCACACTTTGCACCAACTGAGAAAATGTGCCTGGAGTTAGAGGTCCTTATCACAATGGTGACTTTTTTATCACAAGTTTTTTGTTACTGATAACCACATGAGTATGGCATTTATTGCAATTTCCAGGATAAGAATGCGCAAAGCTGCAAAGCAATTCTTTTATGGGTGCTAGCTTACCAGTAATTGGGCATATCAATTCTTATCAATAGGGCTTATCACTGCTTCATCTGATAAGTTACTTTTTCTGAGTTTCCTTGCTATGTAACTCACAAATTATTTCACATCTATATTCACATGAGAAAAACTGATAAGGCTTATCACTGATATGACTGATAAGGTCTTATCATCTAATCACTATCAACTTATCAGTAATGGTTCAGCTGGGCATTGGTTTGGGCATTAGTCACACTCGTCGTTTGGTTTCTGCATACTCTTAGTAGAACTGAAATATTGAGGCAATTATATATTTTTGACACTTGTGTACATATGTGTGCACATTTCGCACACAGCATATTTGAAGGTCAATATCTCATCCTAGCATGAAGCGATCACTCTGAAAATGATACCGTTCGATTCGGCTTGAAATGACGAACATTTTGGAACCCATATTGCTATGGTTTCTATGGTTCCCCGCAAATACATTCCCCGCCCCCGTCCCCGCGTTCCCCTCAAATACCCCTGCTTCCCCGCCCCCGTTCCCGTTCCCGTTCCCGCAAATACCCACACCCCAACCTCTCGTGACATCACAAAAAAGAACCCTTTTCAAACATTATTTTATATCGTAGTTTTGTAATTAAAAAAGGATAGAATGTTCAGAAAATTGGTTCATGAAATGTTTGCACAGATTACGCCAAATAACAGGCAAGCAATGAAACGTGATGTGGAAAACAAAAGCTGGAAATGTAAAATCATGTAATATGCAATATATGTTGCCATCATGTACAGTATTCTTATCGGACGGAGAAACGGGTTATTGCATGTACTCCTAAAAAAGAAATCTCTAGAAAGTCTTTCTAGGAGTACATGATTATTGCATAAGCGACCGAAATCTACTAACAAATAGGAGCGCTGTGTGTGTGTCTGTGTGTGTGTGTGTCTGTCTGTGATGCGAAAAACTCGCTCAGTTTTGCAGCTACAGCGTTCACTAATGGCTCATTCGAAAGCTTATAAGCCCAAGGGCGCCAAGAAGCCCTTCGATTTTTGATTTGATCAGCCGATCACCAATAATCGATCGATAATCGATATTTTAGTACTAAAAGCGCGCAGATTCGCTCACACTCACTCAATTTTGCAGCTACAGCGTCCGTCTAGGGCTCTTCAAAGAGCTTATGCACTCGAGGACGCCAGGAAGGTCTTCGATTTGTGATATGATCAACCGATCACCAATAATCGATCGATAATCGATATTTTAGTACTAAATGCCGCAGAAACCAAACGACGCAGGTTTTCAAGCAGCGTTAGCAAATGGTCACGCCCAAAAATGCACACGGGAATAAAACGCGAGATGCGCTAAAGGGTTGCCAGATCTGCAAAGGGTTGCTGCGAAGCTGCAAAGGGCCACTGGTAAAAAAAAATCCTACCCCCTCCTCCTCCTCCTTGTCTTTGCCTCCTCTTTCTTCTTCACTTCGAGTCTGTGTCGTACATACTCTCCGCCTTGTGAGCTCTGTTGGCATATAGATGGATGAATTGGCAGAAGAAGCTGAAAACGACGAAGACAGCATCGCATTTGTACCGTATGTTTTGAAGCAGAAGTGGCCGTAATCGAGGCAGAGGTCACGGTCAAAGGAGGGAGTGTCTTTCAGTTCGTGCCGTGCAATTGTGGATCTTGTCAGTATCAGGAACACCAACCTGCACTTTCAATTCAATTGACATAGGAAGGTATGGTATGATTACTCAAGAAGACAATGTGTCTCGCAAACCGTTACCTTTGACATGTATGGAGTCTTTTTGGCCCAAACTAGCAGCTATAGTTTCTACCACGCCCGTTACAACAGGGAAAGTACGACGTAGACAGACAGACACTACAGTAGGTGGCAGGTACAACTGTGCTGTTGATTGACCATTCGCTTAGTCTCTGACAGTACCACCGCTTTATGTTGCCTCTACGGAAGTTTTTTTTAACCAGCTCCGTAATGCTCTGACCCGCAGGGCACGCGGGTCACCCGCGGGTCACCCTCTGGTCAATAATCAAGAATCAAGAAATCAATAATTTTCTCCTTTTCCGCTGGCGCTTTTTTTTTCGTTTCCGGGTGACCCGCGGGTGTGTCGAGATTTCGCCGATTTCCTTCAGTACTGAAATCGCCAAATTGGGCGTCGACCACTGGGCAATTCTAAACCTCGCAAACGCCCGAAAAATCAAAAGTGGTAGAATACGTGATGAAAACAATAAAAATGGGCATCGGGCGTACAGGGTCGTGGTTTGCGTGGTTTAGCGTCTGCCAAATGTCGACGCAATTTCAGTACATAAGGAATTTGGCGATATCTCGCCACTGAGAGCAGATAGACGCAAGCGGTTTTTTATTGTCAATCCGACTGAAAATTAGCCGTGGCATTTTTGACCGCAGTGCTCTATGTCGCGTATTTCTCGAGGAAAAATTTGAATGGAGTAAAGTTCGCAGCCCACTCGTAAGTTGAGATTGGCCCGCCACACGGCGAGTCGGAGAAACAGGGCTTCAGTACTGAATTATTTTCATCAAGTTGGCATGCCATAGAGGCCAAATCAAGTCAAACTCCAAGCATACATATACCACAACTTTCTTCGATCTTTTCAATGGTGAGGTCGCCGTTAACCCATCCCCAACTGGTATGGCCAAAAATGGTCATTTTTCAGCTTTTTGACAAAAGTAGGATTTTGCAGGCCTCAGCGCAATATGCACAGAGCCAGCCAAATGCTGTCCTTCTCAAATTCCACCACCAAGGGTCCAAGCTTCGCACTGATGGTGTTAACTCCTTCCCCACCACACTGGCAACCTGAGAAATTGATGAAAAACTGCCTTTTCAGATGCATTTCTACCCAAGTATGTTCCCCTAGTGCAGTCAAGCAGAGAAAATTAGAGTACCCTACCCTAGTTTTATGTGTAGATTTCAAAAATGGATGTGGTTTTTCCGTTTTCCCACGTTTAAGGCCTGATAAACCCGATTTTCATGTGTTTCGGTATCGAAACGTGCACTAAAACAATCATTTTTAAAATCAGGTAGTCTGACTAATTTTATGTGTAGACTTCAAAAATGACCTTAATTTTTAAATTCTTCCACTTTAAGGCCTAATATACCCGATTTTATGCCATTTTTATGATTGGTTGAGTAAAAAATCGGGTTTATCAGGCCTTAAACGTGGGAAAACGGAAAAACCACATCCATTTTTGAAATCTACACATAAAACTAGGGTAGGGTACTCTAATTTTCTCTGCTTGACTGCACTAGGGGAACATACTTGGGTAGAAATGCATCTGAAAAGGCAGTTTTTCATCAATTTCTCAGGTTGCCAGTGTGGTGGGGAAGGAGTTAACACCACCATTGCGAAGCTTGGACCCTTGGTGGTGGAATTTTAGAAGGACAGCATTTGGCTGGCTCTGTGCATATTGCGCTGAGGCCTGCAAAATCCTACTTTTGTCAAAAAGCTGAAAAATGACCATTTTTGGCCATACCAGTTGGGGATGGGTTAACGGCGACCTCACCATTGAAAAGATCGAAGAAAGTTGTGGTATATGTTTGCTTGGAGTTTGACTTGATTTGGCCTCTATGGCATGCCAACTTGATGAAAATAGTAGTTCAGTACTGAAGCCCTGTTTCTCCGACTCACCGCGTGGCGGGCCAATCTCAACTTACGAGCGGGCTGCGCACTTTACAGAATTGCTGGTCACACTTCATAGACGTTTTCCAGCTCGGTTTTTTCAGAAGACATGAAAGTGTGTTTACATGGAAAATGCGTATTTTGACGCCTGGCTGGGTAACTCGTGAATATGATGTTTCAAGGTCAATAGTTAGCAAGCAGTTAGCAAGTAGGGTCAGTCCGGAAGGACTCTTTTATACCCCTGAAAAATAATCAGTCTTTCGCTTGGAAGGTAAAAGGTGAAATATCGGAGTGAGATATAAGAAGCAGTTACCCTTTATACTGAGAGGTTTCCCGAGAGCATTTTCATTGATCGTCGGCGTTTTCTATCTCATTTTATCGCGCATTGTACTAAAAGCGGACGCTTTTTCTCCTAGGGACAGCTCTCTTCATTTATCACTTCTGATCTCCACACTGTGATAAACTTGTTTCATGCAACCATTTCAGCTTTTCACACATGAAAGCATCTCTCTTGCCGAGAAGATTTTTTCCTGTGCACATAGTACGTTCTTTCGCTGTATTCAAGGGCGTTATTTATTTATTCTCTTATTTTGGTTGTGCTTTTATGCCCTTGTTTCCATAGCGAACAAAGCGCCGCATGTGATCAAATTCAATCAGCCATGAAACAAGCTTATGATGTAATTTAGCGAAGCTGAGCCCGGTTTTCATAATCTGTACCTCGTTGCTCTTTGCTATTATTGAATCTTCATGTTATTTTCTAGGTTTTCCTGACCGAAGTAACACGTATTCACGAAGGACAAGCAATGCCTGAAAGGAGCAATACAATTTTGGTAAGTGGGCGGAAGTTGGCTTTTTTGTTACCGTACGAATCTATGTCACCCTGTGGTGGCAGTCATAAAACCCAAACTAATCTGAGCAAACGAAATTGAGGTGCGGTAAACACAATTATAGGAAGCCCCTACTGCCGGCGGGTTTATTGCATAAAAAAGGCTATAATAGTATTCGATGTAAAGGGCGTATGTAGATGTGCGGTATTTGTGCCTGTCTCCTTCTTTTTGATATCTTCTTGCATGTGCTTCAACTACTCTTCCGCGAAAAACGCACGTACTCTGTGCAACAACTGTACGTACGCTCCTCAAATTACTAACTTGTAGCACCTTCGTCCTGTCTACTCTACACTGACTGCAAATAATACAGTATATGTACAATAAAGGGTACTGTGGGTAAACCCAGCCACCTAAGCTCCTTTGAACTTGCTGTTTCAACAAAGGACGGACCAAATAGCTCATTTGAAAGAGGAGAGTTCAAGGAATCGATTGATGTAAAACATTTGTCTCAATCTGTCCATTGGTTGCAGAGATATGCAGCCCTGAAACTTAGGTGGCCGGATTTTCCATGGCCGGGTTTACCCCATTGTACCATAATATGTAATGTACATCGAGCGCGTACGTAGGTACAGTATGTTTATATGAGTACGTACGTACCTTACCGCGCACTGCAGCGTTTGCGGTTGTGGTGGTTGTACGCGTGTATTATTGCAAATCTTATATGCGGGGTTATTATTATTTGGCGTGTTGAGTTGACACGACACTTACTGTACGAAGCTTCTTATTCTTGCAGCTATTACTGTCGTGTCAACAGAGCTACTGACTACTGCTACGTAGGAAAACGGTCACTGCTGATGGATGTGGCGGCTGTGTTCAATCGTGGGATCAGCGTGATTCCAACTCGTCAGGATTCCTCCACCTTCGAAGTCAGTCTCACACTCTCACGCCGTTTTGTAAGGCTTCTTGTGCTCACTGCATGCAGCCATAGTTAAAATAGCTCGTATTCATTCACTGCACAGCACTAAGGGGACTACTGAGCTTGTTCACTCCGATTGTGTTCTTATTTTGCTGTTATTTAGCCGCTGCAGGTAACTATGCTTGACGCTTTCGTTCTCTTCGCAGCAGGTGGCTTGCTCGTTTCTGTAATGTTTTCCTCTTTTCTATTCATGATCATCATCCAATCTGAACCAGAATGAGAATGCGGAACAACGGTTTGTGCGTGGAATTAGTATTATTGTGTGGACTGTACAGATCTCTCCACGAGTTTCAAGGCGAAATTGCATTCGATACGCCGAAACTTCCGTGTTCTTATTCTGGACAGACACTGGGGCGCCACAGACGTGAACTTCGAATTCGCTCCGAATTCGGAGCCCTGACTATGCTTCAACATGCAAAATCACCGAGTTCGCTCCGAGCTCGCTCCGTTTTTCGGAACGTGCGTGTGAACAATCGAGTTTGTAAGTCGAAGTCGTGTGCGTCATTGACGTTCCTTTCGGGTCAAAACAAAGTCATTCCAAACTCGGAGCGAACTCGCTCGGAGCAAACTCGGAGCAGGTCTGTAGCGGGCCACTGAGGACTATCGCCCGCTGTAGGTGGCTTTTCTTGCACCGTCTATGTGTTGTTCGTTTGCCATGGAGATGTGAAAATCAGTGCGACTGCATTGGCTGATTATTCCTGAAATGTTTGGTAATGATGCGAGGGAGAGGGAGGAGTCATGGTTCTTCTGGTCTGCGATGCTACAGCAGTTGATGGCACATCTTCGCTACACGCTTGATTCTGAGGTTATTTATTGGTCCCGCCTGCTCCAAACGTTGGTTTTTACCGGTTTTACGTACAGTATCATGCTGCACTGCGTTCGAGATTATGAGATAGTTTGAGCAGATAGTGACATTCTTGGCGCTTCTTACTGTCTCTCCAAATCTGTCACGCCGGATGTCTCTCTTCTTTTCTTTTGTCTGTTTTCTTTGATGAATTTGGGTGGTGATTGCGAGCGATCTTGGTCAGAGGGGCTACACAGGGGAGAAACCACGGGGAACCCAAAAACAAAAAAAGGGAGCGGAAACACAAAACCACCAAAACAAAAAAAAAAATTTCCGAAAAAAAAAAAACACAAAAAAAAAAAAAAAACAAACAAAAACCCAAACACACACCACCATGTCACATCCGTGGAATGCGGTTTCAACTGGTTCTGTCTGCCGAGCCCCTATGTCATTCTGAAGGAGTGCACCGTACACTCTGGTGTCACTTACACTTTTAGTACTGCTTACCGCTTCGACAACTGTGAAAGTAGCACGCATGCATCCCGCCTGCTCGCTCCGCCTGGAAAGTTTTTTGTTTAATGTCTTAATTTTCTGTCACTGTACGTACGTATGCAGGTAGATACTCGTTCGCCTTGTCTGTGGAGTCCTCCTGTCGCTGGGTTTGTGATAAAAAAGTCAGTCACAGTTTTCTGATGATCGGAAACACAGTAACCCGCTGTGAGCCTTAACTGCGTCTCTCTGGGCAACGAGCGTCTCGATCTATCACTCAAGATTGGCTGTGCCTACTGGAAAGTTGATCTGCTGGCACTGGCAGCCTTTCTTGGTCATGTGGATGTTCTGTCTGGTCGAGCTGACTATGCAGGCTGTAACAAACTTCCAACTTTTCATTGCACTGCTCGTAGCAGATAGGGTATTGTGGGGTAAACCCGAACACGGGGTAAACCCGGACACCTAAGCTTTCTGAACTTGCCGCTTCAACAAATGATGAACATGGTAGTTCATTTTAAAGAGGAGACTTCAAGGAATCAATTGGTAGAATACTTCTCTCAATCGGTCGTATGGTTGCTGAGATATGCTAGGTGTCCGGGTTTACCCCACAGTACCCTAGATAGCTCCAGGAAGCTCTGGATAGAGTATGACGTTAGCTGCTAGTCTGGGGGAGGTTGGAGGCGGCCGACGGCTGAAGGTTAGTCGACGCAACTCGCTGATCAGCTTACTAGCCGACGGGCATCATATTCGACCGCTGTCCGACGCTGACGTACTTCAGGCCCTGGTATTTGCTGCATTTCCGCACTCTGAGTGATGATTGACTTGTTTACACCTTTGTTGCTTCCTCACTCAATCTGCGTATGGTAGTGGTAGTAGTGCATAGCATACAACGTGAACGTAAGCGTACGCAACGGATATTAAATTGCACAGCTGCGTCAGGGCTATTTAAAATTATTATCTTGTTGAGACTGTTGTTGTTTTGTCCGAAAGCTTCGGCATGCTTCGCATACTTTCCCACAGGATTTCGTTGCGTGAGCTTTTACGTATTTGGTCGGCTTCTTTAGTTCTTTTTCTCAATTTTCCCAAAAGTTGTGTACCTATCTTGGTTGGGCATAATGGAAGCGAGCTGCTACAAGCACTTGGTATGAGGTAGAGCTGGTTGCTATGGTTTGGTCTGTTCTAAACTAAATGTAGTGCTGCTTTGCGTAACCCAAACCCAAATTAGTTGTTATTTACCTACGGTATCGCTTTTTACGTGGTACCTCTTTGAAGATGCGTGTGCCATTTAGTACCTGATTAGATGGGTAGCACAGGTAGTGGTAGCATTCAGCAGTAATTGTACAAGGGCATGTACGTATTTGATCATATGATGCCAACGCGGATGTGAGATTATTTTATGGCGTTCACATTTTAGAGTCAGAAATTGGCGCCTCATTGGATCGAGCAGGCTTTTCAAAAACGGGAATGCTGCGAGTTCATACCGAGTGAACGAGATCCTAACAAGTGAGTGCAGTGCACTTTATATCTTAGGTATTATACTGTTTTGCTGCATGAGTGTCGTACATAGGGTGTACGAAATTTGTACATAGGGTGTAGTAGTGCAGTGCGGTAATCCTTGAGTTAACGTGGTGTTGCTTTTATTGCACAATCGAAATTTATACCTGCGTGCGAGGTCGTATGTACTGCAAAGGGTTATAATGCATGCTTCTTACTCCGACTTAGGTTACTGTGTAAATGGGTCATGCTTGGATCTACAGTGTATCTACATTTTTATCGTTAGATAGGAGCGAACTGTTTCATACCCAAGCAGATACAGTTAAACTGTGCAGTGGGAGGGAGCGTTTCTTCACGAGTTTCGAACGATTTGGAAGCCGAAAAACAATGGTGCGCTACACACGTGGTGAGTAAACTCACGGGGAATTCCCCATAAGTATGTGATGAAGCATAGGGAGACCGGTGAATTCACCGGGAGTTTGAAACTCACCACGTGTGAACACGTGAGAAAAATTTTGCGCTTGGGAGCAAGTGAGAATGCTCTACACGAAAAATAAAAGTCGAAGTTCAAACTCACCGTGAATTCACCGTGAGTTTACTCACCACGTGTGTAGCCCACTAATGGTGGATTTGGTTGGAATTTATGTATGTACCTATGCATAGATGTGGCTGCGGTCGTTCGGCGTCGACTCATCTGGCGTCGTCGCTGGTGCTGCGAACCGGGTCGCCGGGTCAGCGATGGAGCATCTCGAAGCACACGCGGGCGGAAGCGACGGACGCGTTCGGCACCATCGAGTTCCAGGGCGGGCCGCATCCGCACAAGGCCCAGTTCGTCCGCCTCGGCTTCGACTCGGATCCCGTGCAGATACTCAAGCTGTTCGAGGATATCTGGAACATCGACCCGCCCAAACTAGTCATCACTGTCCACGGAGGCATCGCCAATTTCGAGTAAGCTATGTGGGGTATTGTGGGATAAACCCGGACACCTATGCTTTTCTGAACTGGCTGCTTCAGCAAATGATGAACATGGTAACTCATTTGAAAGAGGAGAAGAGTTCAAGGAATCGATTAAAGAATACTTGTCTCACTCACTCGGTCGTATGGTTGCTGAGATATACTTCCGGGTTTACCCCACAGTACCCTACCAGCCAGAAACAGCTCTTACATAATATTTACGTACATCTACACCCCTGTAGTCGTTATTTGCGGAACCTTTGAGCAGATTCTATGCATTGCAACGGTCGGTCGCTTCGCAAGCCTATCATGAATGACTACGTACTCTTTTTTGTGTAGACTCCAAGCGAAATTGGCTCGGGTGTTTCGAAAAGGCCTGCTGAAGGCGGCCAAGACCACCGGCGCCTGGATCATCACTAGCGGCATTAACGCCGGCGTTGTTCGCCACGTGGCAGCAGCAATTGCGGACGGCGGCAGCATCAAGTCACGCTCAAAGATCACCACTATTGGCATTGCGCCCTGGGGTTTGTTGAAGAAACGAGAGGATTTCATCGGGAAAGATACGACGTTGAGTTATCACGCGCAGAGCTTCTCGCCCAAAGGCAGATTCGCCGTACTGAACGACAAGCACTCCTACTTCTTGCTGGTGGATAACGGAACTGTGGGAAGGTGTGTTAGCGACTGCCGCTGATGATGTAGGGTACTGTGGGGTAAACCCGGACACCTAAGCTTTTCTGAACTTGCCGCTTCAGCAAATGTTGAGCATGGTAGCTCATTTGAAAGAGGAGAGTTCAAGGAATCGATGATTGGTAGAATACTTGTCTCAATCGGCCCTATGGTTGCTGAGATATACGAAGTGTCCGGTTTTACCCCCGTGTCCGCGTTTACCCCACGGTACCCTATACTCATTTTAGCGCATCACTTTTGCGCCCCTGAATGCTTTACTTGGTTGGAGTAATGTGCACGCGTGCTTTTCGTTGGCATATACTGTATGTGCGGTAGATACGGGGCGGATATAATACTGCGGAAGCGACTGGAGGAGTTCGTGTCGAAGCAGCGGATCGAGTCTGGGCGTCGTGTGCCGGTGGTGTGCGTAGTGCTGGAAGGCGGCACGTGCACCATTCGCTCCGTCCTCGACTATGTCACCAATATCCCTCCAGTGCCCGTGGTGGTGTGCGATGGCAGCGGACGCGCCTCCGACCTCCTCGCCTTCGCTCATCAATCAGTTCAGGATGACGGGTAAAGTCTGGAACATAGCCTATAATACATATCTAATTTTGAGTACGTAATGTTGGTACGATAGCAGGCAGCGTCGTATGTGGGAGTGCTTTTTGTTGAGCAAGTGCTTGTATGCTTGCAGGAGCCTTCCTGAGGGCGTGAAGCCCCAGCTGCTACAGTTGGTGCAACAGGTGTTTGGGTATGCGAAATCACAAGCGGAGAAGGTCATTATTGAGCTGGAGCTCTGTCTGAAGAAGAAGCACTTGGTACACCACTTGCAGCCGTATCTACAGCACATTACTCCGTCTTGTATGAAGAGCGCGTATGTGGCATATGTGCTCGTGTTGCAGATTACTGTCTTTCGACTGGGGGAGGACTTGCAGCAAGACGTGGATCACGCCATTCTCACTGCGCTGCTGAAAGGCTTGGACTTGAGGGTGGAGGATCAGTTATCCCTGGCTCTGGCCTGGAACCGGCCTGACATCGCCCGCTCTGATATCTTCGTGTTGGGTCAAGAGTGGCCTAGCGGCTGTCTGGAGGCGGCCATGATGGAAGCGCTGGTGTACGACCGCGTAGATTTCGTCAAGCTGTTGCTCGAGAATGGAATCTCCATGGAGAAGTTCCTCACCATTCAGCGATTGGAAGATCTGTACAATTCGGTATGAACTCTGATCTACTATAGTCTGGCCAGTAGGAGTTCGCTATGGCATTCAAGGTGTGTTGCGTTGTTTACAGAATCTCGTTTTGCGATTGCTCCTACTGGCCAGACTATACTGTAGATGCGCCTTTCATGCGGTAGAACTTGAGACCCTTCGATACGTATGTACGGTGTGCTTGTGTGTATTGTACATAGAACAAAGGGCCCACCAACACGCTGGCCTTCATCATGCGAGACGTGGTCCGAATGGGCAGCTCATATCGCTACAATTTGCCGGACATCGGCCTGGCTATCGAGAAGCTCATGGGCTCCGCCTATATCTCCTCCTATCGCACGAGCGAATTTCGGGCCAAATACGCCAAGAGGAAGCAAGAGCGGGTGAGCATTCGCAAAAAGATTTAAATTTTTTGGCTGCTGGCTTTTTCATTCGCACTGATTCACAGCGCACCTTAGCTTGGGCCGGAGATTGTTTGAATGGCATACGTAGCTGCAGATGGATATGAGGATGTACTAGCAATAGAGCAGCCGGTTTGCATCACCTACCACGTACGTACACACTTGCATAGGTGTAGTTGGTGGTGGCGCGTTGACGCCCTTTACTGTGATAGTCGGTGGTAGTGCAAAAGATATGCGCATAGCTGTAGATGGAGAAGGAGAAGCTGGCCTTGCTGCAGTATGCCTACTGCTGCAAGATGGCGTCGTTTTGCGACAGTCGCAACGGCTCCCTGCCCTGCTACGCCAGCTACGACAGTTCAGCGAGCAATGGCGGTGCCGCCAGCAGTCGCAACGTGTCTGTCTGTGTCAGCGTGAGCAGCCATCGATTGCCAGACGCCTACGCCCGCTGCTTCTCCTCGGAGCTGCTCAAAAGTCAACCGTGCTCAGTGTGCAATCAAACGTCCTCCGTCCTCAACTTGTCACTTCATGACCTAATCGGACAGGTCGGTGAGAAAGGAAAATGGCGTCTGCTTGCAGCTTGTCGAAAACACCTTCCGGTTACTCCAGAACACTACTGTGCCATCCTCACCCATTATTGTCTCTCCGTCCGACTAACTCGCTTCATGCCCATCTTACAAGGGTTGGTGGTCGGACACTAAAGCTGAACTATTACTACCCGTTTGTTGCATCATTGTCTGCAGTTAATCTTGACTGTTTCGTGTCGTTTCTCAGCTATGAGCAGTATGCATGCTGACGCGTGTCACGCTTGGGGCAATCCTATGCATGTGGTTGCTGGGATGCTTTGGGGTCTATGTGAATGAACACTTGGATTTGTGATGTGCCTGTGTTGTAGAGATGCTGCAACTTTTTTTATGTATTGTTTCTAGGAGAAAGTGCGTCGAGTTGAACCGAGGCCGCCGCTCACTCACCGAAAGACCTTGAGTGATCCCATCACTCTAGATCGAGACGATGGTAAGCGAGCTGCGTATGGTACAGAACTAAGAGAGATGAGTATGCGAACACAGAAGATAGAGGAGGCAGTCGCAGACAGGCGTCCCAAGGACGAGTGACGTAGGCAGAGTGGAATCCCGTCTGACATTCATCCCTTCTGACACTTTTATCAGCTGGCTTGGGAAGGAAAATATATACTTTCTAATGCGGAATACGGTAGCGATACTGCCTGGGGATTGGTTTAGGGAACTGATCGAAGCGCTCTGTTATGCTTACGATACAGTACTTGCCTATGTATATGGATGGCGGTTTGACAATTGATAATGCACGTTTTCTTCTATAGACACGTGTCTGAGTTTCGGTGCAGCGGAGCCGGACTTTGACTACCCGTTCAACGATCTGTTTGTTTGGGCTGTGTTGAGCAAACGGCAGGAGATGGCCATGTGCATGTGGCAGCACGGGGAAGAAGCCTTAGCAAAGGTAATTAGCAATAAGCTACCGAAAAGCAGTTGGTGTGGTGTGGAAATGTGTTGGTCTTGCAGAGTTTGGTGGCGTGCAAGTTGTACAAGAGTCTGGCGCGAGAGGCGGCGGATGATTACCTGGAAGTTGAGATCTGCGAGGAACTGAAGCGATGCGCAAAGTGAGCCTTGATGGGTTCTCTACAACGATTGTAGTAAGTAGGTATGATTGATGATGGAAGATGAGGGTGAGCCTGCCAGGCACTCGATAACGGATCAAAAGCATAATGCCGCGTTCACCAGACGTCCGTAAATCCGTACGTCCGTCCGTTCGTCAATCCATGACGTGTCCGTCCGTCTGTCCGTCAACCCAACCCCACGTCAACCGTATAAAGGTTGACGGACGTCTGGTGTACGCGGCATAAGGCTGGTGGTGCAGCATCGCCCGCCTTTGGGGCGTCTTTTACATTCAATATTATGGACAAAAAATGTCGGATGTTGTGCGCAGGGAGTTTCGGCGTCTTTCGCTGGAGCTGTTGGAGCACTGTTTCTGGTCGGACGACGACATGTGCTACCTGCTGTTGACGTACGAGCTGCGCAACTGGGGCCGTCAGACGTGTCTCAGTCTGGCTGTGATGGCGAATCACAAGGAGTTCCTGGCGCACGCCAGCTGTCAGATTCTGCTGGCGGATCTGTGGCAAGGCGGCTTGCGCATCCGACGCAACTCCAACCTCAAAGTGCTCGGCGGCCTCGTCTGTCCGCCCTACATACTCTGCTTGGAGTTCAAGACCAAAGAGGAGCTGCTGCTCCAGCCGCAAACCGCGCAGGAGCACGAAGGTCAAGAGTGCCATGCAGCCAATGCTACATTCGCATGTTCAAGTAACGTGGGGTAAAACCGCCCATGGGGGAAATCCGCCCACCTGTGGCGCTTACGTTTACGGTGGCGGTTGTCAAGTTATGGCTAGGAAGGAAGAACCAGAGGCGGAAGTTTCCCGAGATACATTTTCGAGAGCCACGTTTTGAATGGGGGTAAAAGCACCATAGGTGGGCGGATTGGACGGTTTTGCCCCACGCTACCCTATTTCGATTTGTACTGGAGGTGAAAGTAATGCATGTGTAACTGTTTCTTTGCAGAAGTGTTGCGAGCGGAGGAGGATGACTCGGGTGTGAGCGATGTCAGCTCTTCGGAAGATGAAGGGGAAGCAGCGGACAAGACAGGAGTGGACGGGGTTGACGTGGAGGCAGGTCAGCGCAGTCGCAAGAGCAGCCTCTCCTCCATCTCCGTCGTCCTCAAGAAGCACAAAGCCAGTCACCGAGTGGTACGTACTGTATGTATGTCTACAGTGTACGAGCGTCATTTCGAAAACAGCATGTATGTATGAGATGATTTTGATTGATTGTAGAAGAGGCCAGCAACACCCCCACGCGACGAAGGAGAAGAAAGACGGAGCTCCTTCACTGCTCATCCCGGAGGAAGGAGAAAGAGCATTGTTGACAGGTAGCGCAGTGCAATCGTCTGGTGTACATATCACAGATTATTCAATTGTGGTGTCAATGCTCATTCGCATTGGAGATAAGCGCTTGGGCTTGGCGTCAGCTACGCATGTCGGCAAGCAATGCATGGCCCTCCAGTATGAATGAGCCGGCAGTGTTGTTGTCACGGCTCTCAAGTGCTTTGTTTGTCTTTGTAGGACACGAGAACTAAGAGTTCTCTATTCGTCTCCTCCCATGAACCGCAACTCGTCCGGCTATCAGTCGCGTGCCTCCTTCGATGCTGGGCGTAAAGTGTCTGCTCTGGCGAAAGAGAGAGCGCATGCTGCCTCCATTCGAACCGGAAGCGCAGATCAGGTGCTCAAGGGGCCGCCCAGGTCTACCACAACGCCCGGACTCGTCTTGAATGCTCCAACGCTGCAGTGAGAAATATTGATGCATTATTGAATTTGAGTGCGCGTGTATGTATAGAATATGAGCGTACTCTACAGGGACAAGCAGCCATTGCTCAGTTCCTACTTGCCGTCTCCTACTGGATGTCCGCACTCGGGTCCGTCCGTCTACCTGCGTCAGCATAAGTCGCGTTCTCTGCCCATCCGAAAGAAATTCTACGAGTTCTACGTGGCTCCCATCACCACCTTCTGGTTCAACTGTCTCAGCTATCTGTTTTTCCTCCTCTGCTTCACCTACATGGTCCTCGTTAGGACTCCGCCCACGCCAGAATGGCCTGAGTGGGTAGTGGTCTTGAACGTTGTGGCGTTTGGAGTTGATCTCCTGAGGAAGGTAAGGCACGCGTTCTTTTCTGTTCATGTCATAGTACATGCATGACTTTTCTCTCATCAAGATCCACGGAAAGGAAACACGCTTCGTTTAGCTGTTCATGTCGGAGCCGCCGACTTTCCTGTCCAAGCTGCGGATATTCGCTGACTTCTTCTGGAACTGGGCGACTCTCTCCGCCGTCCTGATGTTTCTGACGGCCTTTGCGCTGCGTCTGTCGCCTGATCCGACTGTGCGCGCCTGGGGTCGCGTCCTCTACTGCTGCAACATCTGCTACTGGTATCTGCGCCTCTTTGAGATTCTCTCCGTCAACAGTCGACTCGGCCCCTACATCACCATGGTGGGCAAAATGGTAAGCCAAGGGGTCTGGTTCTTCCACATGTCATCGTGATGTTCGTTAAACCTACCTGTGCGTATTTGTGCATAACGGCGTACGCCGGTCGAACGTTCAAGAATGCGCCCGTTGTAGTGTACTATGGGGTGAACCCGAAAACGGGGTAAACCCTGACACCTAAGCTTTTTCGAACTTGCCGGTTCTGCAAGTGGTGAACATGGTAGCTCATTTGAAAGAGGAGAGTTCGAGGAATCGATTGGTAGAATACTTGTTTCAATCGGTCGTATAGTCGTATGGTTGCTGAGACATGCTAGGTGTCCGGGTTTACCCCTATGTCCGAGTTTACCCCGCAGTACCCTACGCCCAGTGTGGCCGTAACTCTTCACCTCATCTCTTACAGGTGTTGCAAGGTTACCACATCGTGATTATTCTCACCATCGTCCTGATGGCATTCGGCATCGTGCGCCAGTCGATTCTCTTTCCGGACATGGAGTGGGAGTGGCAGCTGGTGCGGAATATCTTCTACAAGCCCTACTTTATGCTGTACGGGGAAGTGTACGCGGGCGAGATCGACACGTGCGGCGACGAGGGTGAAAAATGTCACGTGGTTGGCGCCTGGATTACTGTGGCCATGATGGCCGCCTTTCTGCTAGTCGCCAACATTCTTCTCATCAGCTTGCTTATCGCCGTCTTCAAGTAGGTACTGTATCGCCATCTTGTGCCTGTGTACTGTGTATGTATTTTCGAGCTGGAGGCTTGGATGTGCGTCTTTGTTGCAGCAATATCTACACGGAGATGAGCGCAGTGTCGCATCTGCTCTGGAAGTTTCAGCGTTATCAGCAGGTGATGGAGTACGAAGCCATGCCTCCCTTTCCACCGCCTTTCGTCATCATCTGCGACATTTACCTCCTGTTCAAGTACTGCTTTCGACGCCGCCATGATGAACGAAAACGGTGGACTTTCGATTGTTCGCTCAGTAAGTACGTATTGCGACAAGCATTGCTTTGCTCCTGTACAGGTACACTATGGGTCTGCACGCATGTGTAATTTGTTGCAGAATTATTCCTGGAGGATGATGACGTGGAGAAAGTGAACGATTTTGAGGAAGAATGCATGGACGAGATGTCGAAACAGAAGGAGTTCTCAGAGCTCACGGCCACTCCTGAGCGCATACGGCGCACAGCCGACAGGTACTTACAGTGCATGCAGTCAAGTAGTGGTACTGGCAGTCTCCTTCCTTCTGTGACGTGCCGCGTTCCATATGGCGATAGCTGGGCCCCGAAAAGGGGGGAGAGAAACAGAACCGAACGGGAATCGAACCCGCTACCCTCGGACACTGCTGCGGACTTAGGCTACCCCCCCCCCCCCCCCCAGGGACCGGTCCGGGGACTTTTGGCTAAACTCGCCTTACATACCTTGAACTAGTTTACGTACACGTGGCCTCGGACGCTATTGCCATACGTACGCAGTACGTAACACTTCTTTGAGCAGTCGTAATTGTGCTTATGGTGTAGGTCGGAATTCATTCTGATGAAGCTGAACGACATGGTGTCGCGGGAGGGCGCAGCGAAGGGCCGTCTGACGGCACTGGAGGAGAAGCTGGACGCGACTCGCGCCGACACGGCCGCCTACATGAGCCTCCTGATGGAGAAGGAGCATCAGCTGCTGGAGAAGCTGAACAGACAGCTGGACGCCATCTCCAGCTCCACTGCCCAGCAGACACTGCACGCCACCGCACTCTCGCTTGATCCTGTGACGGAGGAAGGAGCGGGAAGCAGCAGCGTGTTGAGAAGGAGACAACTGAGGGCGCAAGCAGCAGCTCTCTCCACTGCTTCTATGTCGCGAGGCTCCATTCAGCAGAGACCGCCGATGCTGGAAGTACTGGAAGCGACGCCTGAAAGAGAGACGCAGCCGCAGGAGGAAGCTACTGCGAGAAAAGCCACTGGCAGTCGTCGGTACGTACACTGTGTTGCATGCGTATACATCAGTGCATCAGCGTATTTATTTACAACTGTATATGACGTAGAACTTTTTCTAACAACAGTATGTCGAATGATGGCTGCTTGTTTATTGCAGAAGCGGAAGAAACAAGCGAGCAACAGTTTCGTCGTCAGTCAAGAAGCACTCAGCCGACCAGGTAGCTACTGGAGGAGTGGAGAAGGATTGGTCAGTGGAGCGTACGCATAGTATGCCGGTGGAACTGCCGAACGAGGTAGTTGAGGAGATGCACGAGTCGGACATGCACCATCTCATCAGCTGTCCGCCCACCCTCAGCTTCGTGGCGCCCACGGCTGACCTGGTCGTCCGACAGTGCTCCGTCAGCCCTGCGCCCAGGTACCTAATTTAACGATGGGTGTACTGACTTGTTTATGCAGGACTCGGATAGATAGACTGGGGATAATAAACGCTTTACTTGTCTCTTCTTAGTGCGCGCTCGCAGATTTTGCGAACGCACATGCATTTTAGGTACGTACGTACGGACTTAGTATTTGTGCTGGTACTTATACTATTTTGAGGAGTTTGTGTTGCTCAATTGAAGGTGTCTGATCCACGACGAGTACACGAGCATAACGGACACGATAGCGATCCCCAAATGCGTCGACGCCGAGACGGTGCCGGTGGCTTCGCCGGGGATTCAGGGGATGGTGGAAGTGCCGGAGGAGCCGCTCGGTCCCTCCTCCTCCACCGCTCTCCTCGCGGACGCCACGCGTCTCTCGCTGCGCCGAGCCAAGCCCAGTTTCGTGGTGCGCCAGAACGCCCTCTTGCGGGAGTTCGAGGAAACCAGTGCCCGCATCACGCTGGGTCTGCGCCAGGGACGCTGCAACTCCTCCAGCCTTTGTGTTGCCTCTTCGGAAGATCTGAGAGAAATGGGCATGCACGACCTCGGTAAGACAGCAGGAGCGGAGACGATATTTTAGTTTCCATGCGAATTTGTGTTCGACCAAGTTCCAGGTTGAGAGATTGGATGCTGTTGCAGATGTGCAATCCTACCTGGAAGTTCTGCAGCAGGCGAGTCGAGGTCGCGATTCCTCATCCAGCTCACTGGATTCCCTGAGTTCGGCCCGCTTGGAAGACGAAGAAGGCTTTCATCAGATCAACGAATGTCTACAAGAACAAGATCAGCTGGCGACTGAGAGCAGAGACAAGGGCGGACCACAAGACACACCCACATCTCCCACGCCGCACTTCTCCAGACAGAATACGCCAATCATGACGAGTCCAGGTCTCAAAGCCGGACAAATGTTCACTTTTGACGCTGAGGACCTGCAGGAATACATGAAGCTGATGGAACAGGAGGAAGCAACCGGAAAGGGAAAGTCCACAAAAACGGATGAGTGAAGACGTTTTCTCGCGTTGGGGGTATGCAATTCATGCTGTTGAATTCTCTGTACATACTTATGAACCCACGTACAAATCGACAATGAGCACCAAATCGAGATAACTTGTATTCGAATTGACATTATCCAAGTAGTGCCATGATGACTGACTACTAACTATGGAACGCAAATGAGGTTGTTGTGAATTTTTGATGCTTAGTTGCTTTGAAAAGAACAAAATGGACGTTTTCCGCATTTTTATACAACCTCATTTCGAACTCCAATCGGCACAGCACCGCCAAACAAAGGATAAAGAATTCCGCAGCAAAACTAATACACTATCACCTACAGTCCTTCAGATTCAGTACGTACATATGTACACGTTGGGCGACCACAACAATCCTGTATACAATTATAATATTTTGAACATATTGCTTGACTCACAATTTCAGCATCGAGGAATCCTAGTCGCTTACTTGATAACATTTGGATGCCTCTGATAGCAAGCAAACCAACAAAATTACTGTAAACATGTATAAAGACCACGACACCAACCGAATAGAATAATACTACTGCACAGTATGTACCTATGGTATAGGCCAAGGCATCTCAGCCCACATCTGCGCCAACGTGATAATTAGAAAAGACAGCGAAAAGCTGAGTATTTGTGGGCATAGCAAACCGTCTTCTCACCTCACTTGTTCTGTAAATAAATATACAATGCAAACACTCGACTTCATCTGCAGCTATCACAGCCCACCATCCAACCACAAACAATCATTTCTTGTTCAGTCCAACCGCCTACCTACCTATCATGCGTGCGTAAGTACAATAGTTCTATCCGCTCATATCTTTCAAGCTGAGGCGATAAATATGATAAAATGTCAACTGGATCCTCCTGCACCGGGCGGCTTGCTGCTAACGCTACTGACGGTGATGCCTAACAGGCTTTTGTACAGGAGGCGGGATTGTCTCGTGTCTTTATCTTGCGCCAGCACAAACTGCAGATCCCGAATATTCACGCGTTTCATTTTCGGACGAGCCGACTGCAAGCAACGGACACAGTATTACTAGAGTACACTGGCACACCAACGCCACCACAATGTGTATGCAAGTAGTACGTATACGGACTGTGTACGTCAGGTGATCATTATACCTGGGTTCTGAGTCCACTGCTGAGTGGAGTATCGGTAGCGTGCGAAGGTTCGGAGACGAAGCTGGTCTTCTTGCTCGTCCCTGCCCCTAGAGCCATGGCAGCTGCTGCGTTCGCGTCCCGATTTCTCGACTCCTCCTGCTCCGCCTTCCGAATCTGCAGCAACCTCCAACCGTTCCCGCAAGAATACTCTGCATAGTGCGAGTGGCTCACTTACTTCTTTGGCTTTGGCTTTGAGTTGTTCCGTGTCTTCGCTTCCGAGTCGGTTGCTGCGGCTCTTGCTCAGCTTGAACAGCATCTCCTTCTCCCTCTCTTCTCTTCGCGCTCGCTCGCACTTGTCAATCTCCTCCAGGAAACGCAGCTGCCCGCGCACGTTCGACACGGCCTCGTACGCAGGATTGATCTACAGCAGCAGTAGTTCGCATTGTACGCGGGACAAAAGCCCAAAATAGGTAGCAGCAAAAATATATAATTGGGCTTAGGGGAAGAACGGACGACTTAGTGTAAAAGAAAGAAACCATTCCTGGCAGATATGCGCCCCAATTATTTGGGTTTTACGAAACCAAATAATTGGGTAACCCAAATAATTGGAATTTCAAAAACCCAAATAATTGAGGCGCATATCTGCCAGGAATGGTTTCTTTCGTTTACACTAAGTCGTCCCTCCATTCTTCCCCTAAGCAGAAGTATATATTTTTGGTAGGCAGAATACCCACCCTGAGCGGATGGAGTCGATGCTCGGCGAGTACGTTGAGTCGCTCCAGCAGGTTCCGCAGCCTCTGTTCCACGGCGAGCGAGAGCAGGGAGATGACTTGCGGCTGTTGACTCGCCTCCGTCAGTCCCTCCGTCCGGTGCAGTGCGCGTCGGAGGCGGGCGCGCAGTGCGGGCAGGTTGAGCAGTCGACTCAGCGCCTCCTCCTCCTGCGCCTCGTCCAGCGTCTTCCGCTTCGTCTCCGTCTGCAGCAGCTCCCCGCTCGACGCCATGATCCGCTGACTCTCCTCCGCCAAATTCACACCGCCCATCGCCGCCACGTCGTTCAAGTCGTCGTCCTGATCCGTCCTGCAAATACACGCTCCCTCCTATATCCCCGTTCAAACAGCATCATTCTTAACACATACTCCGATCTGGCGTCATTGTTGGCAACAACTTCCTTCATTTGTTGTCGGTTTTGTTGTCCGTTTTCTTGTTTGTTGTCCGTTTTTATAGGGGTGTTGACGAACGACAACAAAACCGACAACACCCATATAAAACGGACAACAAACAACAAAACCGACAACAAACGAACGAGTTGTTGCCAACAATGACGCCAGGTCGGGGTATGTGTTAAACTTATTACAGGATGGATCGGTGCGGAATCAATGAGGCCACCCCTGATCAGATTTATTTATTCACTACTTTTCAATCTTCTCATCAGGAGATACGCGATGAGGTGGCCCGAATTACGACGCACTATCATGATTACGCACTCACTTGAACTTCTCTGGCGTATGCGGAGTGGCAGTTTGCGTGCGTCCGGATTCCTTCTGCTTGCCGCCTCTGCCGCCGGATTTCGACTGGGCAGAACGAGGAGCGGCAGAGGTAGACGGAGACGACGCTTGTACAGACGAAGGAGCAGTAGGAGACATCGTCTGCACTCCTCCTCCTCCTCCTCCTGAACTGCCTGCTATTGCCGGACTTCCCTGAATAAGAGCCAAAGTCCTCCTCTGCTCACTAGCATGTCAAAAAACTGTTTCATACCTGAATGCAATAGTACCACCAGTACCTGATTCAAGTGCTTGGTGACGGTGGGATGAGCCAATCTAGGGCCGGGCGTTGGAGGTTGAGAGCCAGGAGGTCGCGTACGAGCACGCGGCTGTGTGGGGGGCGCACTGTTGCTCATCACTGCTGCCCCTCCATTCGTACTCGTACTGGGAACTGTAGTGACAATAGTGGTGGTAGGGAGGCGAGGGGCGTACACGAGGTCTTGAGGCGGCAGCGGCGGCCTAATGCCAGGCATCGACACGTGACCCAAGGCCATTGCGTTACGCAATGCCGGTAACGTCTTCTGAAAAACCAACAACAAGAAATAAGCCGCCATTGAAGAATGTCTTAGTGCACGCAGAGGAACGATCAATGCATGCATGCACGTACATACTTCTAGGAAAGAGAGAAGATGAGGTTGAGCCGAAGACTTGAGAGCTTTCTGTATCTCCACTGTAAAAACAGACGCCGAAATCTTGCCCGATATCACATCCTGAAAGTCACACCACATCTGCAACGCTGTCATGTATAGACTGGCATAGGCCAAAGACATTGTCAAAGGCATATGCAAATTGTTCGCCAGCGTATCTGAACGCGGTATTAGAGTGGGGTTTGCTCATACTGAACGTATACGTCCGGATAAATTGGGGCGGCTGGCCAAAACTGCCTCCAATGCGAGTAAAAATGCGGTGTGCAAAGTAAACTAACCTGAACCAGGGATTGCACAAATGCCACTTCGATGCCCTGTTGCCGATGCGAAAGTCGGAGCAGCGTCTTGAAGAAGTTTGCGCATTTCTCCAAGTCAGCAGACACAGGAGGAACCACAGCTCTGGGTTTCGGATCAGCGGGTGCAGCAAAGGCCACAGTAGGCGCCCCTTCACGCTTGCCAGTAGCAGCAGCAGCAGCAGCAGGCATCCCACTACTGATCATCACAACAGTGCCAGCCGGCGCCGCGTTAATTCCTCCCGCAACCACACTGGCTCCGCTGGCGCCAGTAGTGGTTTGGACGACGATGAGTTGTCCGTTTTCCGAGCGAATGATCTGCGGCTTACGCGGTTGAACAGGAGTAGGAGAAGCAGCAGGCGAAGGAATGGCGAAGACGGGAGTGGCGGCCACACTCTGCGGCCTCGCCACCGACGGGGCAGATGGGGGACGCGTTAACGCAGCCGGAGACAAGCGAGACAGCTTCGCACCAGTCAGCTCCACCTAAAACAGAGAAACGCAGTGGACATTCGCCATCAATCTTGCCCTCGCTTCTTTCGCAATATACACACACACACACACATCATAACGTATTGCAAGTATGTACGAAGATACCGGAGTAAGGGGGCGTTTGAGTGTCTGCCTCTGCTGCGCCACAGCATTCGAAGCTGCAGCTGCATTGGCGTGGTAGGGCAGACTGTTGCTGGTGGGCCCATTTCCACCCGTGGTTGTCGTAGGCCCGTCTGACGCAGGTCGAGAGGGAAAATGCGACAGTCTTGCGCCTTCTTGCAGTCCAGCAGGAGCCAAGGTATAACTCGGGGAAGGAGGAAGCTCGCTTTTGATTGCGCCTCCCATTTTGACCGCTCCTGCTCCTGCTGTACTTGCTCCATTGCCCGGGCCGGGGTTGGGCACAAGTCGAAATCGAGGCCTCTCTATCTCCATCAGTTCCGCCTTTATTTCAGCTTTTCCCACTTCCTCGACAAAGTTGGCGCGCATTCCGTTCGGCGCAGAGCCTCCGGCATTTCTGTGACCAGCTCCGCCGTGATGAAATTGGCCTTGAGCAGCTGTGAATTGGCCGTTATTGGCGCTGCTCATGCCTCAATGTTGAGGGAGGGCTGAAAAAGCTTCTGCAGTACGCAAGGAACTTTACACGTATGGCTAATCGTTGTAAATCATTTTGACTCCGCTGCAGTTAGGTAAGAACGTCGCTTTTTGCTGTTACGTATAGTCAAAAATTGCATGCAGGGCTAGATTTATTTACTTTTTTATTATTGCTAGGTTTTTTTCAATTTTTTTAACCACACTCCTGTCCACATAGCAACGTCCACAATAATTTAGGCAAAAAAGGACAACGTACAGTACAGCAACACGTACAGTAGCACAGTACAGTACAGCAACACGTACAGCCATACGTAACAACACTCAGCTTGTTATCACAAAAGCAACTTTTGATTCTCCTTCTCTACAGCCAACGGAGCAGAACCAGGCGGCGTATTGCTGCTTCTTTTGCCCGCATCCCTCAAATTCAGCTTCTTTCTCGCGAAATGGTTCTTCCTCTTCTTGGGTCAACGAGTAATCCACACATCTCCTGCAATACCATCCATTAGACTGCTGAACATGTGGTTCAACTACAACGTAAAGGTCGACATTTGATGTGCAGGTCTACGTGAAGGGCAAAACTTACGTGTGAAACCAGAGACGACAGTTGTCACATTGAACCATCTTGTCTTCAGCGCTGGTTGCCTCTTGGCACTGATGGCAGTGGTAGGACTCCAATAGCATCGTCACTGGAATTGACAGCATAAAGAGATGCTATTGCTGCTGAGTGGGTAACACTGTACACAAGCAGCTGCATACCTATGAATCGCACTTCCTGCTTGAGCAGTTGGCTCATCGACAGCTTATCGACGAGATGAGCGAAGTTCAGCAATGTCTTTCCATCTCGATTTGCCATGTCCCACTCTTCCCACTTGCTGGAGTCCCATCGCAGCTCGCTCACCTTGATGTCGCTCACATAGGCCAGTACTCCTCCTTCTCTTTTCTGGTACTTGCTAAATCGAGACCCACACATGATTACGGTATGACCAATGGAAGCCTTTATGTACATTAGTCATTACATCATGTACGGTACGTACGTATTATGTACATACCTGAATGCCGTCTTTTTCAGCAGAAGCTTCATCATCTCCACAGCTCCTTCTCTTTCTTCCTCGTTTTCCAGGTGGTCAGTCGCTTCCTTTCTGGTCAGATCGGTGAAGCGATTGCGTTGGGATCTCTTCGATTTGATAAGTTTTCGCTCTCTTTGACGGTCAAATTGCTTCCGCGTTCCCACCTGTGGCTCTGGCAAAGTTGCAGTTTTTTCCAACTCAGCTGCATCCAGTGCCGTCATCGCTTGCCGGACCACTTGTGCACAGTTCGCAGGTGTTTATACAGATTGCACTTCTTAGAGAAAGTCGCCCTACATGTATCATCACCGCTGCTGCATAAAATTCTACCTTCCTCCATCATCAAAACAAGTCAAAATGTTCATTCCTTCGCAAAGCTCCGCATTTTTTTCCTTCGCGGATTTGTTTTCAAATGCCCGCACATGCGTGTTTGGTACTGTTTGCATTCTTTGTATACAATTAAAATTAAAATGCCACATGTTCCTAAAAACTACATAAATGCTAACTAATAAATGCAGCGGAGTCAAAATGACTTGCAACGATTAGCCATACGTTACAACCTGCTTACACGACACGACACATGGCGCGTTCACCAGACGTCCGTCCGTCCGTCCGTTCGTCAAGAGTTGACGAACGGACGGACGGACGAACACTTGTGAGTTGACGGACGGACGGACGGGCGTTACGGACGTCTGGAGAACGCGCCAACATACCCGGCAAAGCGATAGAAACAGTGCCATCTATATGGACCAGTTGCGTTGTCGCGATTCGATTGGGTAGGTCGATAGCGACCCCGCGGTATGTAGTGAAAGTTTGGATCGGTGCCTTGCGGGGTCGTCATTGGTTGTCAATTCTTGTTTTCACGCGCTCCTTTTCCGCTCCCAGATGACTGAACAACGTTGACATCCGATCCCCGTTCACACCTCATCGCGAGAACGCAACTGATCCATAAGAATAATAACGCACAACGTAAAAACTATATAATCAACTGACCCGCCATTTGGCGGGAGCTCCAGCTCCGCACCGCTTCGCTTCTTTTTTCTTCTTTTTCCTTTCGCTTCCTGCTTTTTCTTCGGCGTTGGTGCCGTTGTTCGTCCTCTCGTCCTCTCGCTCGCTCGCATGGCATTTTGCCATCTTGCATGAGAATAAGTTTTCGATATTTTGCAATAAAAATTTACCAACCTGAGCATCTACAGTACTACATGTAATAATTTTCTGGTTAAAAATTTACGCTCGATAATTTTCTACCCTCATTCTCGTTGACACGGTTGGAACCGCAGGGAAAAATTGGACGAACCACATGGATCTGTAACGATTTTAAAGCCCCTAAGTTTTTTTTAGGTCCAACTTCGATCCAATTTTCTGGTGGTATTTGCCTTTAAAATCTATAGGTGCTGTTCCTTTTTAGTGCGCCCTTTTACGGCAAACTCCATCAAGAGGCAGTACCAAAATTACATTCCTTGCGAGTCTGGAGGGTACGGTACTGGTGACATTCAATTCAATCAAGAGGCTTCCCTGCAGTTCGATGCGCTTTGGATGCGCTTTGGCAACGGCGGATGTTCTCACTCGGATGATCCATGGAGCATGGCTGGGCTGTGTTGGGTATTCTCTTGCGGAGTGTCGTAATGCCGAGCTTGGTCGCCGTCTTCCTAGCTGGATTTCATTTGGGTAACGCTGCACTGCACGCATTTTCTATTGCACCGTTTTCAACGTACAGTACTTAGTAGGCTACATTAGTCGTGCGATCTGATTTCTTCGTTTTCTTTTCACTGGGACAGGCGTTGACTTTGGCTTGTGGTGGTCGTATCCGGACAGCGTTCCCTTCGCCACCCTGGCGGCCGTGGAGTTTTTCGCGGCCCTCGGCGAACTGTGCCTTATTTTCCGGGTGGACAGGTTTCGGCATTCCCTGCGACTGCCGTCCAGAGATGCGGTTAAGAAAGCGGCCGGTTTCCTCTTCGGCGTTCTCCTAGTGGCTCAATTGGTGAGCAACGTTGTGCGGCCGCATTACGGGCCTCTCAGTCTGGCCAGAATGCTTCCCTCCAGTCTTCGAACTGCTCAACACATATTTTACGCGAATGCCAGTGGTGCTGCTGTGCCGTTCAATCTGACTGCAGCTCTGTTGCCAGTCAAGCTGTTGAATGACGAAGCGGTGATCGTGAGCGCGTGGCCTAACGCTCTGCTTATCGCGACGCTGACTCAACTGCGAGTCACAGCCTGGATGTTCATGGACTATTTGGTGGGCACGGGTCGCTTCTGGTTCTCAGCTTGGGAGCAGCAGCGCAAAATTGTGTACCATGTGATAGAAGATGACAGTTATGTGTTGTCGTTGCGATGGAGTCCGCAGCTGGGACATGCCAGCTTTGTGCATGGTCAGCAGGTGGCCCAGATGGATTGGATACCTTTCTTGAAGCATGTGGACTCTTGGGAAGATGTACCCGCTTGGATCAGAATACGAATTTGCCAGTCACACGCAGAAGCAGCTTGAGACTCACTTCACTCGGCCCTTTTGGCTGCCGTTTATATCAATGTCGACAAGGTTTCTGATACGGGGTAATGCTATTGATGATATAGGCCTAATTGTGAATGTGAGATTGACGTAGGGTCAAAGATGTGTACTTTTATAGGTTGGACATATGCGCTGGTAACTATTGTGGGAAACACGAATTACTTGAGTGAATAATAATCTTCTTGAGTAATATTGCATACATGTGTTATATAGACAGTGCAATATGTTTTGATCTTATAATCCTGTTTACGTACGTACTGCATGCATATTTGGCAGAAAATCACTGCTCGTATCACAGCGCGGGTGAGGCGTTCTCATAGGTATTTCATTCTAAATATGGTGTTGTCCATGCGGTAATCCAGCATGTACAGGTAATCGTCGTGAATCTGCAGAACCGCTCTACTGCTGGTCACGTCTGATGCCTCGGTGACGTCCTTCAGCGTTTGCGGATACTGTAGCAGCTTGAGGAACTTCCCGTGGACGTCGAACAGCTGAATGCGACTGTTTCCGACGTCTGCCACTGCCACGTGACCGAAAGTGTCCACTGCCACTCCGCTAGGGCTGACGAAGTTGCCCGGAGTGGCCCCCTGGCTTCCCACAGCCACCATACTCTGCTGGCGACAGTTGAACAGGAGCAGCTTGTGCTTGGCCACATCCGTCACCACCAGCATGTCCCGCTCCGGTTCCGGTGCAAAGTCGCCTATGGTCACCATGGTGAAAAAGTCGAATTTCACCAAGGTTTTTCCCTCTTCGTTCAGCTCGCAGACGCACTGATCGTCTCCGATAAATTGGCGCAACACTGCGTTGTTCGCACTGCCGCCGGAAGGGGAATGCTTGCCGTTGTCCAGCACCGTCTTGAACAAAACTTTGTTGAACGTGTTCAGGTTTTGAACGCTGATCAGGTGACTGCGCTCTTTGTTGGCGGAATAGGCGGCGATGTTGAGGCAACGACGCAGACGCATGGTGGCCAACTCCAGATTATTCTGCGTTTCCTCCGGGATCAGCAGTTGGCCGGCTGTGTTGATGCCCAGGGCTTGGTACTCTCGCGCCTGGGACTCGCAGAAGACTGTCGGCTGTGCGGAGAAGTCCTTGAGGTCGTACAGGAGGACCTGACTGCCGCCGAACAGCGTCTTCTTGATCACGTACGCGTGCTTCCGATGCACAAGGAAGTAGCGTAAGCCGGGGGAGCGAGCCACCACTTCCCAGCCTCTGCCGCCTCCGCTGGTGCTGATGTGGCTCTGAAGACGGGAACACGCCTGGAGGAGGCAGCGTAAGTTTCCCTCTGGATACGAGAGTGTCTTTGGCTCCAGGAGCATGCATCCGCCTGCCGCATCACCCAGCAGCTTCAGGTATTCTTGACGTAACACCAGTAGACTAGATACGCTCTCCTCCGTCTTCCACTTCGCAGAATCAGCGGCAGTGACGACGCTGCTCTCAACAGAACTTGCATGATTGGTAGATGGTTCTTTGATGGTTGACATCCGCTTTTCTTCAGCCTCGTTCGCCTATTCACCGCAGTTGCGCGTAGTATAAATGGGCTGGTCGCGGATTTACACTGTTTTTCAGTGCGTGTTTTGATCGGTGACCCCGCCAACACCTGAGCAGCCGGCGTCGATCAAAATACGCACTGAATTTTAGTGTAAATCAGAGGCGGGTCAGCTCGCGACCACCCAGAAATTTTCAGCGCAACTACTGGGTCAATACATTGAAGAATGAGCTGCATGTACGGTATTCTGCGCATTTACTGTACGTACAGTATACCCAAAAATATGTATACCTGTGCTTGCCATGCTTGGAGCATGTGTCGAATATTTTCGTCGTGTTGCCAACAGACGTTGGCCGCCTTGTCCAGATCCCTCAGACACTCCTCCTGCTTCCTCTTCAGCTCCTCAGCCATATCGCGAAAGTAGGACTTGATGGATTCTCGGATGTTCTCTTGGAGATCTGCCACCGCCACCTGATTGCGCTCAGCCTGCGTCACCTTCGCATCCAGAATCTCCCGCTTTCGATGCAGCAATCCAGCTGTACGAAATAAGACCGACCATCCACATACGTACGTACGTAGGTACTACTGTACGTAGACATAGTATACAATAGATAAATCAGGAACACACATACAGGACAGGACACAGAAATCTCGCGAAAAGGACCGTAATATGTACTCCATACCTACCTAGTCGTTGTATCTGAGCCTTCTGCATCTCCTTGATTTCGTTCAGCTGCTTCAGGTCTCCATGTTGAGAGTGCCAAGATACACAGGTGCTGTGGTTACATAGTCCCACCTGTTTTAGAAAAATTGTATCGAACTTTTCCACGTGATCTCTATCTTTTTTGCATGGAGTTTTGATACTGTTTGGTTTATTCTTCTCCATGTACGTTGTATGTTGCACATAGGTAAGTAGGCTACGCATACGTACATTGCAATGTGTGCAGAACTGTTGGAGAGCGGATCGATGCAAGGGACAGTAGCTTTGGACCAGGGCAGCCAGATGGTCGCGCTGCAGCAGGTCAGTTGCCAATACCATGGACACTTTGTCGGCTTGATGGAAGAGAGCCGAGTTGTGCAAATCGCAGAAAACTTTGCCGGTGCGATAACAGTAGAGTTTGGCTGGCTGCACGCAAAGTAAGCAGTCCAAGATATCTTCAAGGTCTTGTAACCTCTAAAATAACACTGCCTCAGGGTGCAGTCTTACGCATCATCCGGTAGCAAATCAAATACAGACAAACGTCATCATACAAGCAAAAGAAAACTTACATGGTACAAGTCCAAAAACCCATTTAGGACAAAAGAAGTGGGAAGCGTGTCTATCGCCTGTTGGCTGGAAGCACTGACTCGAGTGCGGCACTCGACACAGGAGACCGTTTTATCAGATGCTTGCAAATTATCTTTGAGGCAACTAGAACAGAAGCTGTGCAGACACGGCAAGGTCTTCGGTGCTTTGAGCTGTTCTTTGCAAAATCCGCACTGAAGAAAATCGTCTAGCGTTTTGCTCAACGATTTTCGAATATTGGCAAAGGTATCCAGCTGGACAGCACCTAAAAAAAAATTCAGTCAAGGTAGTAATGGTACCAAGTGCCCGTGTAGTACGTGTGTACCTATGCCTCCTTCATACGTACGTACGTTTGTCTGCAATAGCATATTGTCCTCTTATAAATGTATAAACGTACATATATGTACGCTACGTATTTATTAATGTACGTACGTACAGTAGAGTAGGTAGGTACCTCGGCTTTCGTATTTCTGAATTCGCTGCTTCACTGCTTTCACAGCTTTTTCATCTAACACCGAATTTTCGTCAGCTAGTATGATGGCCTTCACCTTTTTCAGGAACGCCACATCAATTAGCTCATCTGACTCCAGCTGTTTCCACAGCTGATTTGCCGCTTCCTCATCTGCTGATTGCGGCGGAAACTTACTCACTTCTTCCTCGCCCATCCCAAGATGAGTCAGACTTTCCTGAATCTGCTTGAGCTGGATTTCCAGCGGATCTTGGAACCCCTGATGGGACAGCCTAATCGTGAGGATACAGTCATTTAGGCTGGCAACTGCCATCATTGCTTCCTTGGAGAAATTCTTTCTGATGCTTGGATGACTCAAGCACAAGAAGAATAGTGGTCTTAACGCCAGTTGATCGAGCGATGTCGGCTTTCCATCGTCGGAAAAAAGCGCTTTGCGTAAAGGCTCGGGTAAAATGACCATCATTTTCTCCCTTTCCTCCAACATCGACTCGGAGTAACGCTCCTCTGATCCCGAGAAGCAGCTTCTCAGGATTTTCTCCTTCAAATGATCCCTAACCGCTGTGTTGAAGTATCCGGCGATTACATTAGCCAGCGCCATGACTGTAAGTTGTCGTTTATGCCTTCAAAGCACCATAAAGCCAAGTACTAATGGCAATATTACTGCCGCATAATTTTTATCCTAGTTTGGCCAGGAACGCTAACACGAAGTGATGAAACATTCAGATGTAGCCAGCCATCTACATCTACTGGGCTATTACGGTGTGGTGAGCGATAAGAGCGTAAACGTACTTGTACACATCGCGATGTATGAGTACATTATGTATGTACTATGTAGTACGTACTCGTTCGTTTGTGCTGTGTGCATGTGCACTGTATTTCAATGTTCTCTAAAGCCTATAACACGTGGACGAGTAAACAAGCCCACGCTACGTGTCGCTCTATGTTATGTAGGTATATCCCGTCACAATATCTAAAGCTTGCACGCCGCAAATGGTACCAGCTCACGCACACTCATTGCAGATCCCTAAACGTACCTGCCATTTTATCAAGCTGGGCGGGCGCTCATGTTCAAACATACATAGTCGGCCATTCAATGCCAAATCATATAAGTACATAGGTAGGTACAGGGTGTTTCCTTTGGATATATCATGTAGTTTGGGGCTATAACATGGGAACCACAAGAGTTAAGAGGCTGAAAATTTTCCTGCAGATACCCAAGAATATGCATAACCTTGTGTAAAAATTTCGTCCCAAAACTCCAATCTGAACATAAGATATTGGTGCCTCAAGTTTCGACCACGAAAATCACAACTTTTTGAAATCGCAAGTCGGTGGTTCGCCCTATCTGGGTTCCCAACTATTCCTTTTTGGATTTCTTTAGAGCAAGCTTTGTTTTAGAAAACTGAAAACGTTTCCGGAACTGGAAAATAATATTCTGATGGTGTTTTAAGGTGTCGACTTTAGCGCTATGATGAAATGCCACAAGTTTTACTCTGACCGCCACTTCTGATTCAAGAACTTTGCGATTATTGTGGTCGAAACTTGAGGCACCAATATCTTATGTTCAGATAGGAGTTTTGGGACGAAATTTTTACACAAGGTTATGCATATTCTTGGGTATCTGCAGGAAAAATTTCAGCCTCTTAACTCTTGTGGTTCCCAAGATATAGCCCCAAACGACATGATATATCCAAAGGAAACATCCTGTACATGTTACACATACATACATAGCCTAGATAGTACATACATCGTGAGCCTCTCGAGGTTCCACTAGCAGTCTACCTTGATACATACATATTGTAGGTACATAGAACGTACGAAGTACATAGTATCTTACTGTACATAGTGACTGCTTACCATTTTGTAATTTGGTTTCTCTGGAGACGGTCGGTTTGGTATTTTGTCTGTTCCTGAAATGGCCAGCGGGCGTTTGCCAAGTATGGAGGAGTTAAACGTTCCCGAGGGCAGAGGATCCATCTTTTCCGCACTAGGACGGGTTCATTTGGAAGGCGATGAGTACGAGTTCAGAGGTCAAGCGAAAGTGCTCACAGGACAAGACGATGGCGCACTAGAGGAAAGCCGCTGGGAAGTGCGAGGAAGAGGCAGCTTTAAGCCAGCAACAGCGCAAGACAAAGCACAGGAGGGAATAACGGAAACGACACAAGCCGCCAGTGCTGCAACTGAAGATCAGAACTCCCAACTAATCTATCCACTGAGCCGTTTCCGCTTTGGTCCCGTAGCTGCCAGTACGCCATTGGGCGCACAACAACCAGAAGAAGCGGAGCCAGCCCCATTTTTTCCAGAGTCCATTCAACTCTCCAGTCGAAGTCAAGAGTCTGGAATTCAATATGATGATGCCCTCATACAGGGATGGGACAAACTTTCAGACGGCCCATAGCGGTACGCACGCATTGGTGGTCACTGCCATATCGCACGAGTCAGATGATGTGTTTTTGCCCGCCGCACAGCAAACATCGGCGTCCACGTCCCGACATGCCAAAATGGAGAAGGCATCTTTCGCCAAGTCTTCCAGGTTTGGAGTGTTTCCACCACGCCGCAGTAGCAGCTGCGAGGCCCTCTCGTTTCATCACAGCAATGTTTCGACCATATCCAGCGCCTCAACTGCGGGTAAGCGGGAAGAATTGCAAGGCAAAGAGAGCGAGGCGACCATCGACCCTCTTGACCTTGAAACTAGCTCATCCGATATCACAGACTTCACGCTGCCGACATCTTCGACCCGTTCTTTCTCATTCGACGCCACCGTTGCAAGCAGCGACCACTCAACTAGTACTACTCGAAGCAGAATAGATCCGCTTTTTCCCATCCCTCTCCCTTGGGTTGCACGACATGACGCCAAAAATCGGAAAACGGTTCGATTCAGCGATGCCACGTTGACGCAAGTCATGGATAGGAGACAAAGTGGCGCTCGTCGCTTATCCAAATCAGCCAGGGCGTCGCTCTGTTTTTCTGCGAGTCGGACGGAGAGATATCTTCGGTCCAAAGTGCCGAAAGCTCGATTCGGTGAGAGCGCTAGCGTGTACATGACTGGAGTGCTGGAGTATTTGGTGTCAGAGCTGTGCGAAGCGAGTGGCGAAGCGTGCAAGCAAAGCAGAAGGAAGCGCATTCAGCCCAGAGATATTCAAGACGGAATTGACCAAGACGAAGAACTGGCGCGTCTACTCGAAACTGTCGTCCTACCCAATGATCCACCACCGCACTGAGTGTCATAATTAATAAAAGTTATTTTTAAATGCCGTACATTGCAGCGTATTGTTTAAGTGTGAGCTCTGTACGTATTTGGTAGTAGGTACCCGAGGTACAAACACCCTTTTCCTTATGTACACAACTACAGTAAAATAAAAGTACAGATTATAGTTACGTGTATTGTGTGTACCCTACATACCCTAATACACTTCATCAAAGCATAAACCACCGCTAAACTGAGCCGCAACCGCAAGTGAAAATCAAGACTGACACCCGCCAAAAGATGGCGTTTCGTGTGCAATCTATCACGAAGATGCGATTGAAGCTCACATTCGTTCGTACCACCTCATCTGATCATCTTTATGAATGTGGAGGCGGAGTACTCGGAGTTTTGCGTTTCCGGTTGCGAGAACTGAGCAGGCGAAGTAGAGCAGACATACTGGGCCTCTCAGTGGATGCCTTGCTTTTGTAGATGAACAGTAAGCGGATTCCATCTCTTGCTTTTTCAAGAAGCACATCACCGCCCATCTGATAAATATCGTTGCCACCTAAAAAACGTATTGAACAGCACATAGCTAATAAAAATGTCCTTGTGCAGCATAGAAAGACTGAAATGGCACCGGTCAATGGTACAGTGTTACCGCAATAAAGTACGTAGTTCTGTACACACCGTTTTCACGCAACTTGGGCAGTTGCACTTTCTTCAATAGCTGTTCCGCGTAGAAATACATTGCTTTCATGTTCCAAGCAGCGAAAGCAGACCGACCCAACCCCAGCAAGCCATACAAACGACGCTCACAGTCCACCAACGCCTCTACGGCAAGCTCACAGCTCCCTATCCAAGCTCTGGCACCATCGACGTCACCATAGCACACCACATATATCTTCAATAACAGGCAAAACATGTTGGCCACTGAAGGGCTCTTCACGATTATTACAAATGAATGGGGTGAGTTGCTGTACCTTGCAGTGGCGTTCACTGAGTTTGTGACTGTGAGTTGCTGCCGTGATGACATGTTGGCGTCACGGAACTCATCCCATATGACGCAAGAAGATGAGATATGCAAACTGGTCACTGAAGGAGTCCATCACTTCTGGTAGAGTCAGTTTCTTACCATCAGAGGCTCGTTTCAACTCTATCTTGCTCATCTCTTCCTGGATGTCACTGACATCAGTTGTTATTTGGCCTCCAGTGTTTCTGCTACTCGGCTTCTCCAGTTCAGCATCCAATTCCATCAGAAACTGGTTCCATTGCACTTCGGTATTGAGCCAATTGTTCACCAAGTCTGCCCATTCTTCGTCAAAGCTGCTTTGCTTCCTCCAGTAACACTCCAGCTCACGACTGCTACAGCACTGTAAGTCTTTGAAAGCCCGCTGAAAGAGCTTCGTAACACGAAACAGCTTACTGATCATCCCAGTTTCTAGAAAAGCAACCGCCCCCACGTCACTGCACCTGCACTGAACCAAATCAGTTTCTGCGTCATTCAAGATTTGCTGAAACTCCCGCAATAATGTCCTGCAGGCATCCATCACACTGAAAACAAGCACAACATGGCATCCATTTGAACAGACGCTACAAAGCAAAATGAGAAGTAACAAAGGTAGCACTAGCACCATATCTTTGACGTCAGGTAATTCGCGCTGTCTCTCTGTTGTTTGCTTTATTAAAAGTAAAGTTCACCCACATTGGACAACAACATGATACGCCATACGCATATCGCTATCGTTAATCTTATTCCCATTATTTGACTACTTCACTACGGTCTCTGTATCAATCAACCTCCTGCTGACTCTGGTCAATAAAGGACCTATTGATATAGCATAGGCACCATGCAGGTAAATAATATACGGACAATAATGAACGTTACGTATGCGTACGTAGGCTTTATGGCGAAACAGATAACGCACGGTCCTCCTGTGTCGGACATGGAGAAACCAGGTAGTACAGAATACAGATAGTAAGAGCTCTCAAACACTTTCAAGTAACATATCTCATATCACACTGACCACTCTTTAGTATGCAGGCAGATACATACGAGCATAGCATTATGTACTCCGATCAAACCGTAACTGTATGTGTCACCTGTTAGTCTATATTGTATTCCACCAAAATGGACGCAGTTTACACAAAAATGCAGTTCAGGTGCTTTGTGATAGAAAAGTATTCTATGCGAGGCAAAGCACGCCTGCAGGACTACGCCCCCTATTCAAGCACACCGTACAGTAATAACAGGACCTATCATGTCGTACGAGCTGTCACGTTTGCGCCCCTGACGACTTCTGATCTTCCATGTGAAACTCGCATGACTTGTGCAGTGCTTATGCGCATTGCAGTGCGTGCTCAAGAAATTCAGTACTTCAGCATTGCTCGCCATCAAAATTCAGTTCGAAACATGGATCAGTGTGACTTGTTGGAGGTGAAGTTTGGTGGCTGTAAGGGAGCAGTGAGTACATCGGGGGTAGTGAGGCCTGCTGCAGGGGCTTGAGGCATCATAGGAGGCTGTTGTTGTGGCACCACCGCCTCTCCGCCCACCAGCCAGTTACTCACCGGCGGAGGCCGATACACGTTCAGCTGCTTCCGCTGCACTTCTCCGCCTCCTCCTCCTGCAGCTGAAGTTCCGGGCTGCTTCTGCTTCTCCGCCTCCTGAGCCTGAGTCCAGTCGTAGAGGTGGTCGATCTCGATGTTTCCGTCCGGCTCCAGATTCCAGTACTCCGGATCCGTGTTCAGCAGATCCTTCACCAGATCCAGATCCGAGTCCACCGCCCCGATATAGTGCTCCAGATCGTGTCTGAAACAGGCATGTCTACAAAGGTGCAGACACACGCGCATAATAGCTTCAACCAGGCTCTCTACCGTACGGCACTGCGTACAGAAACTACCGTATTTTTGGGTGTATAAACTAGTATAACTCCCGGGGCCCATACAAAAATTGAGAGGTCTAATGGGGTTATACACTGGGGGATATTGGTACTGTACATAGGATAAAATTTCTGTTTTTGCGAGCGGTACGTAGTATATGCATGTTTTTGAGGTCAAAAGCTGGTTTTTAGGACATAGTTGAGGTCAAAACAGGGTTATTCTATTACAAGACATGATCAGCTAGATTACACGCACAGTAGCTTGTGTAGGAGTGGCTATAGCTAGCTTCAATCAATCTTTCTTTTCCACGCACATATCGTATACAACGGTAAGTAAAACAAGCTATGCACGCAGATGGATACTTAATACCCAATATAGAGTCAACATATAAGTACCCAGTAATCCCCTAAGTTCCTAAGCTTATGACCAAAACTTATGACCAAAAGGTAAGTTCAGCTACCCTACAGTACATGGGTTGTTTGCCAATGGGGTTTGGGGAACTTAGGGGGATATAGACCCAAAAATACGGTATCTCATGCATGCAAACTAAACAACCGCTAACACAGTGTGCGCACACACTTTTCAAGCGGTCCAGCGCCCACATCCAGAGATGGCGTCACAAGAGCGTTCGAGCTCAGTTGTCGCTCATACTTCGACGGCGTAGTCACCCCACTGCTACTACCTAGAACAAGCGCAACTTCCAAGAAGAGGAGCTTTGCATCAATCCTATCGGGTGCGATACAACAGACTAGATACCTGGCATGGCAGTGGGTGGTGTCTGGGGGGCGGGCGTGCTGCTCGGAGTCACCAGAGGCCCAGCGGTACTCAGCTGCACATTGTCACCCATGATCGGCGGACTCCTCGCCATCTCAGGACCAACCGCTGCAGAGCACAACACATGAGAACGCTTTACTCTTAACACTCTCCGTAATTTCCTGGACCGTAGTTTCCGTAACTTGCCCACGGGCCTCCCGCAGTCCGCCCGAGGGCAAGCGCAATCTCATTCAACGTATAACCCGCCGTCGGTCGGATCAGTATTTTTCTTCCGCTGGCGTTTCCGTTCGATTCCGGGGACGGCCCGCGAGTGGCCCGTAGTCACGGGCACTGCGGTCCAGACGATTACGGAGAGGGTTGAAAATCAAATATAATAGTCCGCTTACTACATACATAATAAAATAGCCTGTTAGCTACTAAGTAGTGTCGTACCACCCTCCAGCTAGTAGTAAACTCGGGCTTTAGTAAGAAATGAGTGAGCAAGTGTTATGGAATTTCCCCTCTCCTACTGGGTGAGACAGCTTCCTCGGTCACATCCGCAATGATGGGGCCGACGTGCTGCTGCTCCTCTCGTCTCTGTTGTCGCAGCATCTGCTC
>JASAMW010004802.1:0-17298 GCA_030247985.1 Epsilonema sp. ZAB3_2
ATCACATATAGCGTAGATACCACCAACCTTATGAATGGTGACGCGATAGACGTTGGTGTCGTCCACGAACCAGATGATCTGGTTAGAGAAGAGCTCGCCGTAGTTCTGCGAAGTTAGATATACGTAGCTCCGTCGGCTCCGAGCTGTACAACTGCAAGCCCTTTCGTATGCGCTCTCGAAGAACGTAGAAGGCCGGATTGGCTTTGGTGATCTTAGCCATCGCTTGTCGAATTAGCGGCTTCGCACCCGGAAACCAGTTGCCGTACGCACTATACGCGATTGAAGAAGCACGCATGTTCATCGCATTCTACGGTACTTTTGTGCGTTCTCGACACTGGGTAAAGAAGGCAAACCTGTAGAGATTGTAGGCGAGGTCGACGGCGATGAGAACTCCGGTGGGCGACGGATAGATGCTCATGTTGTCAGTGGTGCAGTCAAGGAATTTGGCGCGTGAGTATCGCTCGATGTCGTGCGAGTCGTAATCGCCCCAGCGCAGCTGCACGTCCACTCAGAATTTCTGCGTCGTCGTATTGTCCATCACGTCCCTGCAACCATTCTCGTCTCCGATATGTACACAACACTACTTACATAAGGTACGTAGAACAGAAACGGTGTAATGTAGGCTACTGATTTACTACGCAGGTTAGGTTGTGTACTTTGAGTCGGCGAGTAGCGAGGGTCTGCTGACGTGCCATTTGTACTGGGCGAAGAGGAGAATATCGGCGCAAGAGCTGTTCCATCTTGTAGGACTTGCCCGGATGTATCGTCTCCTTCTGTACCGTCTCAATCTCCAACGCATCCAACTCTTGATCAAACACCTACAGCGCAGAAACGTAAATACCCAGAAAATAAATTATCTATTGTAAGCGCGAACGTAAGCATATTCCCCTTACAGACAGTACGACACGCTTTCTCTACCATCCTTCCGATTTTTTGCTGCACTTACTATCGTCTTACACAATATGTTCTAAACCGTTGCGCATTATCGTATTTACGTATTATACCTGATAGAGGTCCATGACGATGGACTCGTGTATTTTCTGCCACAAGTGAGCATGGAAGATCTGAATCAGACTGATCGTCAGCGTCGGAATCTTGCCGTGCATAAAAATTCCAGTCAAGTCCAACTGCACTTGAAAACCCACGTACACCTGCGACCAGTCTTTTCTATAGGAAGGTATACTAGACTACAGGGCGCAAATACGTACAGCAAACCAACTCGTACGTAGGTACAGTACAATGCAGTGCAGTGTGAATGTGACGTGGTAGTGGCATGCGCTGTAGTTGTGTGTACGTTAGCTCTGTTGATGGTAGGCAACCACCAGAGAGTGAAGCGTCGATTGGGGATCTGATTGAGTCCGCTGCGCTGAGCGTTGGTGAGCTTCTTGAACTTCATGGACTCCTCAAGACCACTCGCCTTCTCCCAGAACAGACCCTCCCACGTGGGGAAGTAGGTGCCCTTAAAGGGGAACTTTGGGCGGAAAGTTCGGGGTAAGCCTGCATGGATCATTCGATAGAGCTTGAAAAATGCTTCAAAACGCACCAAGTCGCATCCCTCTACGTTGCGCTCGTTCTTGAGTTAGAGGCAAAAATGGATCTGAGAACGGGAAAATGCACGCGAGAGCACGTAGCTCGCTAACCATTACACCATTCGGCATAATTTTGCTACCACCATATGCTCCACGTTGAGTTCTACATTTTTGTTGCATAAAGTTTTGCTGTATCTTCACTGCCTGTGGCATGGGAAGCCAAAAACCGTGTGTAATTGCGCAGGTAAACACATTTCGTAGGTCCATGAAATATAATTTACGTGTTTAACTGCGCAATTACACACGGTTTTTGGCTTCCCATGCCACAGGCAGTGAAGATACAGCAAAACTTTATGCAACAAAAATGTAGAACTCAACATGGAGCATATGGAGGTAGCAAAATTATGCCGATCCGTGTAATGGTTAGCGAGTTACATGCTCTCGCGTGCATTTTCTCGTTTACATCAATTTTTGCCTCTAACTCAAGAAAGACGCAACGTAGAGGGATGCGACTTGGTGCGTTTTGAAGTATTTTTCAAGCTCTATCGAATGATCCATGCAGGCTTACCCCGAACTTTCCGCCCAAAGTTCCCCTTTAAAGAGCGTATACTCCAAAATGCCTTCCACTCCGCCCAGTGCCTGGATCATGTCCGTGCGGTAGTTGTTCAGATTTCAGAGCTTCCCATCGTGACGCGTCCACCAGAACGGATTCATCTTCAAGATCTGCAACAACCAACAGCCAGTAACTGAGGTGCTCAAAAAGACGCTCATCATCAAATACGCTTCGTTTATCAATCTGAAGTAGTAGGAAGAGCCTTAGGTAGCGAAGCGTAGACCTGGTAGAGCTTGAACTCGGTGCGTACGCGCCAACCCTTGTCGTAGGCCAGCGTGTGTCTGTCCTTCTGGAAGAGGGTGTTAATGCGGGGGATGCCGCGATCCCAGCTGTCGTCCAGATCCTCCAGCGTCAGTCGGCGATTCTGTGCGTTCGCCTCCTGAGAGTCGATGAACTCCGCCTCCCACGGCTGAATATAGCGATACAAGTTGGGAATCAGCTGATCCTCGTCGTGACTCAGGCCTAACCAATCAATCACGCATAACACCATCAAGCAAAGAAAGCGTCTTCACTCAGCAAAGACGGCTGATGGCTAATTCACATGGAAGATACTCGCTCGGCGCAGGCTCGGTGGTGCGAAAGAGCCATGTGTATGTGTGTGCCATGACTCAGCGGAGCGGAAATGTGTGACTCCGCCCAAATCCGTCTGCTTCATCCAGCGCAAGTCGGACTGGGAAATGAGGACGTGTCCCATGCTGAGCATGCCCAGACCTCCGATCTCCTTCGGCGTGTAGATGACGACGGGCGGGAAGCGCGCCGGCATCTTAGAGTTCAGTCTGATCTTGATCCGCGTCTGGATCTTATTCTCGCACTTCACCAGCAGATCCAGCAGCTCCTGCGTGTTCACCACTGCCTCTCGGAAATACGTCATCAGACCGATCAGAGCCGCGTTCCACTTGTTCACTATTTGCACGCACATACATTCACTATGTATACATATGTATGTACGAAGCGCGCCAAGCGAGTTAGAAGTACCTTAGTGAACGTTGTGGATCCAGATGCCATGAGTATCTGTCTCACTCGGTTGTGGAACTTGGTCTGAGACTCTTCGTCCACTTTCAGGAAACATTGCGCCGTTCTCTCCTTCGTCACCTGCAGGAACAACAGCATCACCTAACCTGTTAGACTAGCATGCGCATGATGGCATTGCACTGGCATACACACTTACATACCTCGTTTTGCAGATTCCAGACGCCGTCCTTGTGCGTAAACTCTTCATGCATCATGCGACACTTGGGCAGAATGCGACACTCGAAACCGCACAGATCAAAGAGCATGTTGGGATTGTCCTTGGAGTAGACGGAGACGAAACTCTGCTCCCACTCCATCGTGGTCACAGAACGCGGTAGACGATTCTACGCAGTACACACAGATACTATGCTCGCTGTCGTACAAACAGTGTTGTGCTGTCAGGAAGTAAGTATAGTGCACGCATGTACCTTGATGTCCCAGAAGACGGCTCTTCCGAGATTGACGTCGTGTTTCATGAGCCGCATGCGGGCGTCACGAGGCCAGCACTTCTTGTTGTTGTAGCCCACAATATTCTCATTGTTCGGATCCGGATGCTCCGTCAGATAACGTTGGATCAGATCGCGCGCTTCCTCCGCCGTAAAGCTACACGTATACGAAGAGTACATCAGACAAGCCGAGCGAGAGTAGAGTAGAAGAGCAGAGAAGAATACCGGAAGAACATCCAGAAGCGATCCATGTATCTGGAGTAGAGACGGATGGGATGCGCCGACTCTGTCGCGATATCCTGGTAGGTGAGGAACTCGTTGGGACACTGGGGCGGTCCGGCCATTTCGCTGGATCTCCGCAGTCCCACCATCAGCAGATCCAGCACTAGGCCGTAGTACTGGATGATGAAGCTGGCGAACTGCAGGCCCCGTATGATGCCGAAGCTGTTCGTGTGATTATGTCCTTGAAGTTGATCACCACGTTGTTCTTCGCCGTCATGTAATCCGCGATATTGTGATCCACGATCAGACTACAAACATACGCGTACATGCAGAGCAGAAACTAGACAGTAGACAAGCTGTCATTCGCTGTTGAGTACTGACCGTAGGAGCCTGTTGAGAAGAGTCAAGTCCATCTTCGACTTCTCCGCCACTTTCTCCAGTTTCGACTCCAGTATGACATTGCACTCGCCTTCCCCAGTCTCCCACACACCCTGCAGATTGTTCAAACCTGACAGCATTTGTACACCAGCAGCGGAGGAGGCTCTGAAGAAGTCAGGGCATGCATGTCTGAGCACTTCATATCAACAAACGCCGCAGCGAACAGCACGTTAACTCCCGAAGAAGCAGAATGCTTTGCGAGCTTTCAATCGTGCTTTCTCTATGTAGTATATCACAAGAGCACTTGCTTGTCACCTGAGTCAGCCGGATTGATCCAAGGTGGGAAGAGGCGTCGTTTGTCAGCTTCGTACCACAGATACCGATCCAGATAGGCATCCGTCACCTTCTCCAGTGGCTCAATGTCGTACACTGGCACCATGTGCGAGTACAGATCCATAAACTCGATACCCACCTGGAAAAGAGCGCCGTATGCCCATACACATATGCTTCTCACTTTCAGACCGACTAAGTACAAGTAGCTCACCTCCTTGAAGGCTCTCTGTGTGAGCATGTGGCGTTTGATGCGGGAGAGTGCTTCGTGAGGATTGTCGTAAGCCTGCTCGATGAGAGCCTGTCGAAACGACAAAGAGAAAAGCCATAGTAGAAGCTTTATCATAGTAGTAGTAGTTTGGCAGGCATAGTATAGTATAGTATGTAGCAACGTTTGCAGTACGCGCTACTGGTCCACGCGATCTAACCACCGCAATCCACCAGATCCACCAAGAGCTTACGAATTACAGCTATTTTATACGCTAACAGAGAATGTTTTGGCTATAGAGATATTAGGAAACCTAGCTACCTAGCTGTAAGCATTTGTTTCTTCATAGTTGCTCGTGACGCCTTTCACCCTTTCGATGGGAAAAACATGATATTTGAGCTGGCGTCACGACATTCCCGGCAAACAAAGTTGCACCTGGACATCTGTAGTTGAAGCGTTGAGAGTGACTAGTGAGTGAAAGCGAGAGTGAGTAGGTTGTAATAATACAGTGTCCAGTCTTTGTTCCGGCATAGTAGTGCCAACTTGGTTGTTTCAAGTGGCAGATGATGGCATTGATGGACACACCAGGATGGACACCTAGTGCGGGTGGGCCCAGGTGGGACTGGGGGCGGAGATGCGTTTGGTTGGACCGTTGATGAGTCCAGCAGTGTCGACGTGAGGTCGAGAGGTGGCTGGCAGGTTTCTTCAGGCGTGAAAGGAGAATGAGATGATGCTTGGCATCCAGTGAGAGTAGTAGGTCCTGCAGCCTTGACTTGAGTTGATGCAAGGGCATCCGTATTAGCGTATGAGCTGGCTGGATCTCATTTATTGAGTGCTGGATTTCCTGCCAAAGGGACCCCCTCCCCAAGCCAAAAGTAGGTAGGGTCGAGGCATCCGGTCGTCGCGAGGCCCGTCGCGGACTGACTGCGCCACTTGTCGAAACGACAAAGAGAGAAAAAGCCATAGTAGGAGCTTTATCATAGTAGTAGTATGGCAGGCATAGTGTAGTATAGAGTATATCCTACTGACTGCGCCACTTGTCGAAACGACAAAGAGAAAAGCCATAGTAGAAGCTTTATCATAGTAGTAGTAGTTTGGCAGGCATAGTATAGTATAGTATGTAGCAACGTTTGCAGTACGCGCTACTGGTCCACGCGATCTAACCACCGCAATCCACCAGATCCACCAAGAGCTTACGAATTACAGCTATTTTATACGCTAACAGAGAATGTTTTGGCTATAGAGATATTAGGAAACCTACATAGCTACCTAACTGTAAGCATTTGTTTCTTCATAGTTGCTCGTGACGCCTTTCACCCTTTCGATGGGAAAAACATGATATTTGAGCTGGCGTCACGACAGAGCCAGCTCTTCTCTCTGCATCTGATTCAGTCGATTCTTGACCGAGTAGGACTCCTTCAGCCGCTCCAGAGCTAGAATGAGCAGCTTCCTGTCCTGCTTGTAGGAGAGCGGAGGGAAGGCTATGGGCGAGAAGCGGCGACTCTCCAGCCAGTGCACTGTCGTCGTGTAGATCGCCACCGCTTCCTCCGCGCTTATGTACGGCCCGTCCTTCAGATAAAGTCGAACTTACAACTTCCTGCCGTGTGTTATAAATATCTCCGGTTGTACGCAACGTAGAGCTAAACGGTCAAAAATCCCACGGATAACTTTTAGCGGGATTGAATATAAAAAAATCCGTACGTCTATCTGCTCTCAGTGTCGAGATCTCGTCATCCAGGTGTGTATAGCTTTGTGCTCGCCTGGAACATGAGAGGCCCTGTGTTCGATTCCCTGGCACATTTTCCTTCTGGATTCTGAAACCGACCTGTCGAAGACTCGGGACACTTTAGAATAGGAAGGAGTGGTACAACTACAACCGTCACGAGTCCGTCGACAGTTCACTTCCGAATCCGTTGCTTACGGTTGGACGACGGCTCCTGTGTCCGGCAGTTGAAACTGAGTTTTCCTTCCTGACGACCTGAGCGGATCCCCGCTGTTGCCCAAGCCCACCGCGTTCTCTGCGGCTCCCTGTGAGTCCAGACGCGTTCGCTCCTCCGACGTCGATCCGCCCGTTCCTCTCCTCTCTCGACTATCCCGACTCTTCTTCTTACCCGGACTCTGCTTCAGCGCTTAAACAGCATTGCTCACACAGTAGAGCCATTCCTCTCTACGAGTACTCCGTGGCATCAACTCAGGCATTAGTAGTCATCTCTATTCCATGCTTGCTTACCCATGTAAGAAACGACTAAATTGCGGAACTTCCTGTGCGGACCCTTGATTTCTGGCATATCAACTAAAACATACACGAACTAATGCTCACACAGGTAGGTATCAATCGATAATCCCACAAACAAAACAGTATTGTTCGGAATGACGAAATCTTACGCGAGGGAATCTTTTTGAAGACTTTCTCTTTGAAGAACTTTTGAAATCGTTCTGCATAGAATCCAGGTCGGTGTACGCTGATCGTGTCTCCGTCGTGCAGCACACTCTTCCACGTGTGCTCCAACTGCTTGAACAGTCGATAATTCTGCAGAATATCAATCACTCCGAGAAATAAATACAGACGCTCTCCTCTACTGTTCCGCGCTGGAATACCACCCGCACTGAAACAAACATAGGAGCCAAGCGTAGCGGAGGGGAAACAGCAGCAAGCGAGAAGCACGCAAGTTTTCGTACGGTAGTTCATCTTCCAGATCTACAGGGGCGGAGTCGACTTGTATGGACTCCCAAGCGCTAAAGAGAGATTTCTGCCTCTTAACACCGCCGCCTCTCACACCAGCACCCTGCCCCACTGGACTCTTCTCCTTCTCCTCCGCTGCAACACACAGCATGTCCCAGTGTATTGTACTGTACGTACGTATGTACAGTATGTTAGACAGACGAACCGGGATTGGGCCTGTTGGTTTGGAGGTCTTTGGATCCGCAGGGGGCGTCTGAGCCCAACTCTCTCTCCTCTGACTTCTCTCTCGCTGCCTGATCTATGTTGTGAATACCAAGAAGCAAGCTGTAGTCCATTATCTTGAAGCTCTCCAGAACCTAAATATACTGACAGCTCACCGCTCCCTGTATAATATATTATATAGCCTACTCTCTACTGTCTGGCCTGTGTACATTGTACGTGCGTGTGTACGTACGAGACAATCTCTACTGATGGTCTTGAACACGGCTTCATAGGTTTCGGCTTCGAGGTAGACGCCATCCGGATGGTCTTCCATAAAATCGAGATCTTTCAGCGTGGGGTTGTCCTTCTGTCGCTCGTTCTTGGACGCCTTTCGCTTGTACGTGGACCCCTTCAAGTCGTACTTCTGATGCATGCGCACTGAAGACGGCAGTAAATTGTTCATCACCAACAATCGCACGTTCTTATTCAGGCTCTGAACAAACAAAACACACACGCATACAATGAATGTAGACAACGCATACTGTACAACAGGTAATTTTCGGACGCACTTCATTTTCGGACAGAGGGGGGTCGACTGGTTCGGACCCATTAATTTTCGGACGCAAGGTCTGGCAGTTGCCGTACGATGGCAACCGTACTGCTACGTACTGTATGTACTGTACATACATATGTATGTATGGTCCGCAAGGAAGCAGGTGTGTAGGTAAGTACTAGTAAAATAATTGTTGAGCGTTTGTTTATGTGGATTCTTGCACCCTATGCAGTAGTAACAAGGATCCATGAACAAGAATAGAATCTTGCATGGCCTGCGCAGATCAATCCCTGACCGGAAACGTCGTCCTAGAAATGACCGATCATATACATGCTGGATCGTATATATAAATGTACGATCGTGGGTAATAATGTACGATCGTGTATATAAACGTACGATCGTATATATAAATCAGGGCTATAGATAGCCTATGAAAATCTGGGGCGCAAAAATTTTGGCGAGCGTAGCGAGCCACGGGGTCTGGGGCGGAGCCCCAGCCGCCGGAGGCTACGGGGGTCCAGGGGGGCAGCGCCCCCTGGGAAAATTTTTTTCAATATTGAGAGTAGAATCGCTCATTTTCCAAGCATCAGAAACTATTCAAATTCGGCTTTTAGCGCACTGTATGTACGTACACTACTATGTACAAAGCCATGCATGCATACCTATGCATGTAATCAGTACATCATATCCTTCCTGACCCTATAGTAGACTCAGAAAGACATGGAAGAGGCCGATTATGGCGGTTCTAGCGGAAATCGAGCCCATTTTGCATGCGCCCATGCAACCAGTTGCAAACAGTCAGGTGGAAATTTTGCGCCCCTAGCCGCCAAAATTTGGGGCGCAAAAAAATTCTTGGGGCGCAAAAGCGCCCCTTGCGCATACCTATCTATAGCCCTGTAAATGTACGATCGTATATAAAAATGTACGATCGTACATAAAAATGTGCGATCGTGCATAAAAATGTACGATCGTACATTTTTATATACGATCGTACATTTATATATACGATCGTACATTTCTATTTGCGATCATACATTATTATACACGATCGTACATAAAAATGTACGATCGTAGGCCTACATAAGAAATAGTTGATTATCTTGAGCTCGAAAAGCGCGCGCAATCTCTTACTCTGCTGTCTGCTTGGAGATTGCGCGCGCTTTTCGAGCTCAGATAATCAACTATTTTTATGTACGATCGTATATATAAATGTACGATCGTGGGTAATAATGTACGATCGTGTATAGAAATGTACGATCGTGTATAAAAATGTACGATCGTACATTTTTATGTACGATCGTACATTTCTATATACGATCGTACATTTCTATATACGATCGTACATTTATATATGCGATCATACATTTCTATTTGCGATCGTACATTTCTATTTACGATCGTACATTTATATATACGATTATTTATTTCTTCGATTATTTCTAGGACGACGTTTCCGGTCAGGGATTGATCTGCGCAGACCATGCAAGATTCTATTCTTGTTCATAGATCCTTGGTAGTAAGGTATCAGTAAAGATACATGTACAGGTAAAGTGTTGATTTGCAAAAAAATTACTTAGCATACAATAAGTTCGGACCCATTAAATTTCGGACGCTATTTGTCTGGTCCGAAATCCCGAAAATTACCTGTTGTACAGTACTCAAGTAAGGCTCTCGAAAAGAAGACAGCTCTAACCTGTGAACTCACTCAGTACGTACGCATTACAGATCCAAAGAATAGAGTTCTTAAATCAACAGTAGTGTTCAGTATTATATGTAGTATGTATGTATGTACACACATCAATGCTACCTTACCTGGTAACAGTTGTAAAGGACGCCATACAAAACGCGTCAATACATAACTATACATACCTACGTACGTACGTTGTGTATGTACATTAGTACACGCAGGGCGCAGCCTAAAAGCGGCCCTTCCTTACAGTACGTAAGTACGTACGTATACATAGTAGATGTGTGCATGCGTGCGTGATCTGGGATAATAGTAGTGGTGGCGGATATGAGACGCTTCCTATTAGGTATATAGGTCTAGGTCCATCAGTACAGTAGGCGGAACCGTGCCGCCATGCCCTGACCCTATTGGTCAGCGGATTGTGTATAGGACTTTAGTTTCTTTCGCACATACTCTTTCACTCCTGGCACTCTTCTCTTTTGGTCTCTCCTAAAGAGGTCGTGCCTTCTAGTCCCTATGTAGATGTGGTTTTGGGCACATAAATAATATTCACCAAGTTTATGCCCACCTGTACATACGCCAACGCCTACTACAACTATGTATATTAGCGAACTCGTCGAAGCTAGCTTTCATGCTTCTTCATCATTGCTTCCAATCACAAGATCTAGCATGTCTACACACCAGGCGCCCCGCGCCCTTGAAGACTATTCCTCGACTGTCGTCTCATATAAGGAGAAGATGGACAAACTGTACAGCCACTAGACCATGTTATTGTACATTCTATGAACTCAGCCATACTCAGCCTACAGTACTCTATATCTACGGACCACTTGGCGTCGCTCTATATTGGGCGGGGTCCGGGAAACACCTAAAATGCCGCCTCGGCGCCTCACTGGCACATTTTCCTATAGTACAAATTATATTTCTGGGACCCATGCATTATTTATCTCAGGATCTAGCCAACGTAGCTCAAAGCGGTTAAAAATCTCTCGATAACTTTAGCTCGCCTGGAAAATAAAAAAAACCGCATGCGTCTACGTGCCCTCTGTGTTGAGAAATCGCCGATTTCCTTAAGTACTAAAAATGTTCTAAATAGGTACACTTTTTTCGATTATTCAGCATAAATGAACAAGCCGCAAAAATTTTTTCATTAAAAGTAGCCTATCCTATGTAAAATTTAAGGTAGATTTCAAAAACAGTATCGGTGTTTCAAAAAAATTTAACCCCTAGTATATAATTTTGCAAAATTTGTATATTTTTGACAATTTTTGGGTAGGGGTTAAATTTTTTGAAACACCAATACTATTTTTGAAATCTGCATCAAATTCTACATAGGATAGGCTACTTTTAATGAAAAAGTATTCGCGGCTTGTTCAGTTATGTTGAATAATCGAAAAAAAGTGTACATTTTTAGTACTTAAGGAATTTGGCGATTTCTCGACACAGAGGGCACGTAGACGCATGCGGTTTTTTTATTCTCCAGGCGAGCTAAAGTTATCGAGAGATTTTTAACCGCTTTGAGCTACGTTGGCTAGATCCTGAGATAAATAATGCATGGGTCCCAGAATTATAATTTGTACTTTAGTCCAGCCGGCTACACACAGTACCTACTCTACGTCAGCCAGTGGCGGGCAACCCGCGGCGTCGCACAGTACAATCCGAAGAACTTCGGCAGCAATGTACGAGGATTCTGCTGCAAATTCTGAAAATCAAAGGGAGCAACTGAAACATATTACAGTTAGTCGTAAATTGCAGACAGACAAAAATGACCGCTATGTTACATTTCTACGTACGTATAGCAATACATACCATGTAATATCCTGGGAGTAATTTCTGCAAGAACTCTGCTTCCTTATGTTGCACGGTTTTGATAATAAACTGATCATCAAGTGATACGTAGAACACACTGCCACTCGCACCGGGGTTGGACAACTCTTTCAAAGAGCCCGTACATACAGACGCCTACAAATAACAATCAGTTACGGAATATCACTTGAGGAGAATCACGATACGTAAGTGGGATTGGACGTTATTTAAAACTCGTACCAAGAAGTTCTCTGGTTTAATGCTAAAGAGCTCTCGGAAATATCGGAATGCAATCGGAGCGTAAGCTTTGAACCGGAAATCGCTGTACGGATGAGAAGGCGTGGTTGTCGAACCCTCGCTGCAATAAACAAAATTCACTCACTATTCTTGCCAAAGTCCATAACTTCAAGGTGTTCATGCCAATTCGTAGGGGAATATGCAAAACCTGTGTATAAAATTGCTACAGCCAAATCCTGCACCCTCGGTCTTGATCGCTTCCCCAGCTAGACTACGTAGACTTACTGAGGAAAGGAGGTTTTATTGACGAGTTCGAAATCCTGGAGAAGAAGATCTCGATCGGGATAACTCGCTAGAGAACCCACTGCATTGCTTATACCCAACTGAATAGCGCCCATCAACTGCGACGTCGGCACCTGCACACCACATGCCAAAGGCCATATCATACGTGAAACAGTACCACAACGTAAGCATACACACACTAATTCTGCGACCGCTACGTAACTAACAAGCAACGCGCACCTTTTTGAAGGTGACTTGGCCCGTTTCCGAGTCCACCCTTCGATGTCCGAGCTTCCTCTCCTTTGGCATCTTCTCATCCTCCTTCTCCTTGACTGAGGCAGCTGAAGAGGGTCCAGGAACCACTGGACTAAGCTTCCCGTTACTTCCTCCATCTTCTACCGCCCCACTACTCGGTATTGTCACCTGCAAACCACTGACTAACGATCAGTACACGATTGAGCCAATGGCGGTGCAAAAAGAAAAAAAGCATAAAATAGAGCTGACATACAGGTGAAACGTACCTTGATGTTAGGCGGCGCTTTCCTTAGCTTGGGCGAAGTGGCCGGCGGCTGTTGGTTGCTGCTATTCACTGCTGTACCCGCAGTGTTTGGAATGGTAGCGGAATCGGTCATTATTGTGAAAAACACTTCTTTTTGCCATGCACTGCACCGCAGTCCGAATTATCAGCATCACACATCCACTAATTCCACATCTTTTCTCGTGGTTTCACGCCGTTTACGATGTCGTCTGACTGAGCGAGCGAGCGCGTCTCCTGCGCTCTGATCTGATGAGTCCCTGAATGATGTGTATTTTCTTTCGCCACGACACTTCACAGCGTGGGTCATACTAAAAGGCGGACGCGGACACGGACGCGGACGCTGTACTAAAAGGCGGACGCGGACGCGTACGCCGTACTAAGAGGCGGAGCATAAAAGGCGGACGCCAATTTCAAAAGGTGTGCTCACGTCTGCCCTATGGACGTTGTACTAAAAGGCGGACGAACAAAAAGCGGACGCCATACTAAAAGGCGGACGCGGACGCTGTACTAACAGGCGGACGCATAAAAGGCGGACGCCTGTTACAAAAATGCGTCCGCGTCCGCCGTTTAGTAAAGAAGCATACCAAAAGGCATGCCATAAAAGTGTTGCCAGATGCATGAAAATGCTGCCAGATGTGCAAGTATTGCCAACTCTTATTTAGTGCTGGTGACAGAAGGTTGAAAGATGTTCATATCTGCAATAAACTTCTTACCATACCCTGAGGTTGGTTCTTTCAAATTTTAGACGTGGGCATACCTTTTGTAATAGGCGTCCGCCTTTTGTTCGTCCGCCTTTTAGTACAGCGTCCGCCTTTTGTTCGTCCGCCTTTTAGTACAGCGTCCGCCTTTTGTCCATCCGCCTTTTAGTACAACGTCCATAGGGCAGACGTGAGCACACCTTTTGAAATTGGCGTCCGCCTTTTATGCGTCCGCCTTTTAGTTCGGCGTCCGCCTTTTATGCGCCCGCCTTTTAGTACAGCGTCCGCGTCCGCCTTTTAGTACAGCGTCCGCGTCCGTGTCCGCCTTTTAGTATGACCCGCGCATTTTAAATGTGCAGTTGCATTTTGGTACATGCCTCCTGAATGGGGAAGGTTGGAATGAAAGCATTAGTAACCGTTCAAAAGTTACTAGTATGTAAAACGCGAGAATTCCCCGCTAGCTGTATTTGGCATGCCTCATCCCGCTAATACCATAAAGCTTGCGGATCAAAATAATCCATCCCGACTTGAAAAGCGCATTTCAAGCTGCATTTGGCGGTGTCTCTGGCTCTCTTATCGAGAGATTTTTAACCGCTTTGAGCTACGTTCGCCTCGCTTTCGCCCACGTATTTGTCCAGGATCTGCGGGCCGTTGTCCACGCGAGGACTGGCGCCCATTGGTTTCCACCCGCGTGAACGTCGCCGACTCTTTTCGCGCCCGGATACGACCTCTTTCCGACCCAACTTTGAGAAGCTACAGCGCTCGCCACACAGCACGTACAAGCATGCAGTTTTGCTTTCATAGTTCACTCCTTGAACACAACCACTTTCTCAGTCTCATTTCCGCTGAACTTTCGGCACAATTTTCACTTTCCGTCTGAAACAGGCAAGAGACAGACACGTCACTCCCCGATGTCACCAATTTTATTCCAGAAGCAAACCGCACAAAAAACACGGGAAAATTTTTACCTATCACACCAATTGAACTGAGTAAACTGCGCAGTTGAGATGAATTTTAGACAAGAACCAAGTACTGTAGTTACCTAAAGTAATTTGAGATGGAGAAAAAGATCCCTTCAAGATAGTAAGAAACCCGACCTCACAAAATAGGCCTAAACCATTGTACATTCAGTGTCCTTGCCCACGGAAAGCTAAAAAGCGGTTTCTTGCTTCTATTCTGTTCAGCCTCGCTCAAGCACAGCACTGTATTAGTAATACAAGCAAATGACGTCGTTCACGAATAGCTTCTTTCTGCACGCGCTACATAATTATTAAAGGGGGATCTGGCGGGAATTTAGTACGGGAAGGGCAAATTTCATATTTTTGAGATTTGAGGGGCCTATCCTATGTAAAATCGCATCCTCTTTTGATCTAACCCCACATTCTTGAGCCGATTTTGCCTCTGTGAGGCGGCGCCCCAGTTAGGAAGGGAATTTCACAACACTTAGGCCTATTTTGAGCTTTCTAACTGGGGCGCCGCTTCACAGAGGCAAAATCGGCTCCAGAACATGGGGTTAGATCGAAAGAGGATGCGATTTTTCATAGGTAGGTGCTTTCAAAAGTTAGAAGTTCGAAATTTGCCTCCCCTACAAACTTTCCCGCCAGATCCCCCCTTTAAGAAACGCTACATATGACAAGAAAACGAAATCATGTGAACGGTTTGGTAACTACAGTATAAGTAAAATATAGACAATAAACAAAGAATGCCTTCCCACTTGGGCGTACACAAACATACAGTACATATACACAGAGTACAAAATAGGCTACATGCAAAACCTTATAGTCTGACCAGTAAGAGTTCGCTAATGGCATTCAAAGCGCGTTACGCAAAATAGATTCACAAATTCGGATTTCTGTCCGTGCTTCGTGTACTCAGCAGAAGTATACGTGCAAACTATTTACGTACAGGACGACTTGAGCCCCATAGCGAACTCTCTCTCTGGACAGACTATAGTGTGGACATACTGTACACAAAGGATAAAATACGGAAATGTCCTGCTTTGTTGCTTGTGTCCTCCTCGGCTGTCTCCCGCGCACCCGTGCAGCAGTGTGTATCAAATGTAGAAGTCTCTGGTATACCAACCTGTGTCAAGTGGCAATGAATGCAAGCTACATGTTCTCGTATTGGTGACCGACGCTCTCTTTCTCAGTTGTCGTTGTTTTGCACCGCTTCGTTGTTGTTGGGGTTGGCGTTTTCTTCATACAAAGCCGAAATTCCCTGTAATACAACAAACAGGAATTTGGCTACAAAACATGGCAACGAACCTACTACAAGCAAGGATGCATGAGAAAAGAAGTGATCGTGATCCACCTTAGCAATGGCGTATCGTACATTATAAGTATTATCGATCATTGTTTGTATCGTTCGATTATTTCTATCACGACGTTTCCAGACAGGGATCGATCTGTGCGGGCCATGCAGCCAGTAAACACCGCGGGGTCACCTCGCGACCAGCCAGGAACTTGGCGCTAAGCCATGTAGACGTAGTGCCAGCTTTTGTATTAGCCTTACACGGTTGTGCTGCGGCACCCTTCTCGTCCGGTGCAGCTGAGCATTATTAGTACACGTATCGTGTAAGGCTAATAGCCTATTATCAAAGGAAAGGAAAAATTGTCGAAAGTTCAGCGGAAATGAGCTGAGAAAGTGGTATTGTTAAGGGTGTTGAGATGTGCTTGTGTGTGTGTGGGAGCGTGTAGCTTCTCAAAGTTGGGTCGGAGAGGTCGTTCGGGCGCGGGCGGCGCGTTCCGCGGGTGGCTGGGCGCGTCTCGCGGGCGGCCCGCAGTCTGGAAAAATACGTGGGCGAAAGCGAGGCGAACGTAGCTCAAAGCGGTTAAAAATCTCTCGATAAGAGAGCCAGAGACACCGCCAAATGCAGCTTGAAATGCGCTTTTCAAGTCGGGATGGATTATTATTTTTATCCCGGCAAGCTTTATGGTATTAGCGGGATGAGGCATGCAAATACAGCTAGGCGGGGAATTCTCGCGTTTTACATACTAGTAACTTTTGAACGGTTACTAATGCTTTCATTCCAACCTTCCCCATTCAGGAGGCATGTACCAAAATGCAACTGCACAGTTAAAATGCGCGGGCCATCCTACCAGGCGGACACGGCCGCGGACGCTGTCCTACACGGCGGACGCGGACGCTGTACTAAAAGGCGGGCGCATAAAAGGCGGACGCCGAACTAAAAGGCGGACGCATAAAAGGCGGACGCCAATTTCAAAAGGTGTGCTCACGTCTGCCCTATGGACGTTGTACTAAAAGGCGGATGGACAAAAGGCGGACGCTGTACTAAAAGGCGGACGAACAAAAGGCGGACGCTGTACTAAAAGGCGGACGAACAAAAGGCGGACGCCTATTACAAAAGGTATGCCCACGTCTAAAATTTGAAAGAACCAACCTCAGGGTATGGTAAGAAGTTTATTGCAGATATGAACATCTTTCAACCTTCTGTCACCAGCACTAAATAAGAGTTGGCAATACTTGCACATCTGGCAGCATTTTCATGCATCTGGCAACACTTTTATGGCATGCCTTTTGGTATGCTTCTTTACTAAACGGCGGACGCGGACGCATTTTTGTAACAGGCGTCCGCCTTTTATGCGTCCGCCTGTTAGTACAGCGTCCGCGTCCGCCTTTTAGTATGGCGTCCGCTTTTTGTTCGTCCGCCTTTTAGTACAACGTCCATAGGGCAGACGTGAGCACACCTTTTGAAATTGGCGTCCGCCTTTTATGCTCCGCCTCTTAGTACGGCGTACGCGTCCGCGTCCGCCTTTTAGGACAGCGTCCGCGTCCGTGTCCGCGTCCCCGCCTTTTAGTATGACCCACGCTGTGAAGTGTCGTGGCGAAAGAAAATACACATCATTCAGGGACTCA
>JASAMW010004803.1:0-11097 GCA_030247985.1 Epsilonema sp. ZAB3_2
ATAACAAAGAACACCGCTGGTGGGATAGTTACCAAAAATTGCTACAGAGGTTTGAGCTACACTACCATTCTAATATAAGTATGTGATGAGATTAATACTGCAAAACTGATAATCACGCTCATGTATGGGACAATGGCATGTAAAGTAAAGCAGCGCAGTGCATACTATCATTGCAATGCATGTGCAGCGAAGAGGAAAAATTTAGAAGAATCCATGCACGCGTGTATTATTCGATTAAGAATATGTATCATTCAAAAGATCATCCTCCGGACTTTCTATTTCTGCTAGTTTCCCCATTGAAATCGCCCCCATGGCTGTGGGTCGAAACCCCCATCTTTCTTTTTTGGTGCATCGTATTTTTCGCATTCTTTGAGTAGGGTAGTATGGGGTAAACCCGGCCCCCCAAGCAGTTCTCAGGAACCAATGCCTGTACCAAAACAAAATCACATGGCATAATATACGTGGTTGGGCCTTAGTTAAACGTGCCAAGTTTGACTCCACTGCTGAACGTCTTTAGAGAGTTATGGTCAATTTTGTCTGTTGCTAAAACACGAGCCGTGGGGGGTAAACCCGGCCCCCTAAGATTTAGGCCGTTTTTAGGCTGGCCAAGCAAAATTTTTACGGCCGTTTTTTTTCAAGATGGAAGCCAAGCTTATTCCCAATGCCAGTAGTTAAAAAAATAACAAATTAAAACATTTCTTTCCATGCAAGAAGGCCATGAATGAGACTACTCTATTGACAGCTCATCTCTTAGTACTGGGGGTAAACCCGGCCACCCATGATTTTGTCTAATTTGAGACTGCCAAGGCTATTCTTTATCAGTGTGGCGTGTTAGACAAGAAGCATAAGCAATTAACATGGACAGCAGCTACCAATTAGTCAGCTAGATAGCTTAGGTAGGTAAAAAATGGTGTGAATGGGACTACTTTGCTGTCAACTAATCTTTCAGTACTGGGGGGTAAACCCGGCCACCCAGAGAATTTTTAAAAATTTGCAGGAACGTCTCTTCCCTTGAGAAAACACAAGAAAATAGTGTTAGATTAGCTGAACGCACTTTCCTAATTGATTGTGCGCTGATATGGCAGCCATTTAGGATGTCAGCAGTTTGAGCTGATGAGGTGGCCGGGTTTACCCTATACTTTAGTACAGGAGTTAGGTGGCCGGGTTTACCCCACTAAGTACTGAAATTGTTTTTTGCTGTAACTCCAGTACCAGTAGGGCGAATTGGTTGAAACTTCGCCTGGGGGTAGGGTACTATGTCCCCTTACCCCCCACATACCGGGTGTTCATTTATAACATACAGGGTGTTTTTGCGCAACATCTAAAGTTTTGTCGTTTTCGACCTCCTGTTGAAAAACGTGAACCCGTGAGCTTGATGTTTCAACAAATGACATGCCAAATAGCTCATTTGAAAGAGGAGAGTTCAAGGAATCGACTGATATTGTACTTGTCTCAATCGGTCCATTGGTTCCTGAGATATGCAGCCCTGTAGCTTAGGCGGCCGGATTTTCCCATGGCCGGGTTTACCCCATAGTACCCTACAAGAGCCAAGTTGCAGCGGAAACTTGGCTAATTGTCGTCCATTTTTACAAATATACTGAAAGAATGCGATAAATACGACGCACCAAAAAAGAAAGATGGGGGTTTCGCCCCACAGCCATTGGGGCGATTTCAATGGGGAAAACTAGCAGAAATAGAAAGTCCGGAGGATGATCTTTTGAATGAACATAGTTTGAATCGAATAATACACGCGTGCATGGATTCCTTTAAAGAAATGTGCATCAATATCTGAACAGTCAAAAAATAACATCCCCGAACTGAACCCTGAACAAGAACACACATGTACAATTGTACAAACACAAAATAAAATAGGCGCCTACTAATAGTGGCGGTGGGAGCAAAACATAAGATACAGTACGTACGTATGCAAACATGTCTACAGGTTTGCAAAAAAACAGGAAAATATCTGGGATATTTTGTTCCACGAGGACACCTGCTAGATGCTACTTCATCGACTAATATAGACAAGCCAACTGAACAAACTGTCGTCAAAGGTCGCATGTACATACGTAGGTACAGGTACGTACGTAATGTCAAGGAGCTATAAGGTAATGTGAAGTCCAGAAAAACAGATTCTGCGTCAATCATTATGCGCGGGCCGGATGTTCATAGCTCATGTATACATACGTATACATGTAGTCGTACTGTACTAGTGTTTGCCGTTTGATCAAAAAGAAAGATTGCACAAGCCGCAAATTCGTAACCGTACAATTTTGATGCGCATTCATTCATTATCTCCGAGATCAGGAAAATCCTGCCGAGATGTACAAAGAGATAATATTTGCGCAAAATAATTAGCAAAGCAAAATAATAGGCACAGTAATCGTTGTGCACAGATCACATGAAAGAGTGCAGAGGCAAACAGCACCAAGTTCACACACATACTACTGCGCTAACACGCGTTACGTACATCATTATCCTCCCAATAACGACCGTTAAGCTCGTAAGGTGGAGAATTGACATGCCCGTTAAACTCGTAGGGCGAACTGCACCGATGACGCCTCCAGTAGGAAGATAGCTAGAAATCCAGGACAGTGTCCCGTACGTACAGTACATAAAAGGACATACAATCAATCAACTTTCAGATAGGAATATGGACAGCAAAGGCGTGAGAAGAAAAGCGCTTGTGCAGACAACAAATCGGGCATTGCACTGTACTGTAATGTGGAATATCCGACACAAGCTTAGCTTGATGCCGCGTTCACCAGACGTACGTACGTTCACCTCGACATCCAGAAGAGCTCATAGTGCAACAACTAGAGTAATACAGGTTATGAGGAGTGGACCATGTACTCCTTGATACTTCTGACGTCTGGTGAACGCAGCATCAATCGAGTTACATGCACACTATAGTCAGGAATGCTATAGTCGATCAGCTGAGCCAGACAGTATGAATGAGGAGAATTCCGAAAACGCGAAAGACTTTTTGCGTGAAATGTATGGATATTTTTCTACGGATCCACGTATTTTGTGTTGATTTGCGCGGAAAATCCTTGCGCGATTGCATAAATCTCAGCATTCTCTCAGTGGACAGACTTTCTCAGCTGAATATCCCGTGATTCATAATTACCCTACGTTATTCTGTACCTGTGTACCCAGTAAACACGTACATAAACACGTATCTTACATCGTACTACTTAGGCTACGTACCTCTTGGTCCATGACAGAGTTAAGAGCCTCCAATTTTTGTTGCAATTGTGCAGCTTCCTCTGGTTGCAAGTCTGAAACAAAAGATTTGAACAAAAACGTTTGCATGACACGACTGAGGTCATCCGGGTGCGTAGTCAAATAAATGGTTAAGGCGCTCGCCTGGGACGCGAGAGGTTCAGGGTTCAATTCCCTGGCACATCTGGCAAATTTTCCTTCTCGACTATATGGCGATTCGGGTCGGGGTAACTTGGACCACCGACCTATTCCAGGTGAGAAGAAAGAAAATGGGTACACACACACACTGACTATACATTTACTTTACTCACCGTATGGCAGCTCGAATCTTGCATCCAAAAGCAACGAGTGACCAGAAGGAATCTTCGTCCCCACAATTTCCCCGTTCACCGTATCCAGTTCAGTATTCATCTCAAACCACTTGCCAGCACCCTCCTGCAACAACATTTTGCAAAGAAATACTACACGAAGGCCAATCTTCATATCAGTAACATACTTGCACATACTATGCATATAAGCAAATCCACCAGACAGATGATACCTGGAAGAACCAAGCGAGTTATATATAATAAAAAACCCTGAACTGCTAAATTATTCACTGTGCGCTCTCATTCAAAATAAAATGTCATGACTCCTTCCCTCCTTTCCAGTTACATAGAAATAGAATTGCAACATGCGCCCAGCTAGTAGTACGAGGAAATACCCCCCCCCCCCCCCCCCCCCCCCCAACTACGTACGAGTAGATATCAAAACGAGATGGATGATATTCCACGGAGAAAATACACGATACGGGCTGTAATGAACGAACGAACGAACGAACAACAGTGAACAGTCAGTATAATGCTCTCTTTTATCTTTACCACGTTTGAATAATGGATGGTCATCAGTGGAATGAATTGAACACCTATCATCTTGTCCCAGAGCATTCCCTTGTTCCACAGCTCAATAATCATGCCCTGATCCAGTCGATTCGTTTCACTGCAAAAGCGAACATAGCAAAAGGGTACTGTAATGCCGCGTTTATAATCTCCGGAGGTTTTAAAATAAATCGTTTTAGTGGCCGATTTGGGGGTTATTTCGCACACCCCACGCTTTTCCCTGCCTAGCCAGCACAAAGTGTACGTAGTAGCTACAAATACTGATCCGTTATTATAGCAAATTGCATTTTTGACCGTTTTTACAGTTCTAACATGAACGGTGTCATTTGGCGAAGCAATAATGTTTCAAGCTAAAAAAATGCAATTTCGTAAAGAAGCCATTTTACTTTGCCCTTTTCGTAAATGCTTACAAGATAAATTCCTGTTCCCAGCAAGGAAAATTCCCCTTTACCGTCACCGTTGTCGATTTGACGTTCTGCAGCTTCACCGTCACGTATGTATTGAACTCTTCTGCAACAAAAAAGAGGAGCGTAGGAATCGCTTACACACTCTTAACCCCTCCTCAATTTCGCAGGTCGCCGCGTCGCGACCAAAATGAGACCCCTGACGACAAATTGACAAAGTGTCCAAAACGCCATCGAAGGTTCCTGGTAGCCTTTGGAAAAGTTGTCAGAAGAAATGCGATCGCATCGCATGCGGTACAAATGCGATACTAATGCACAAGGTCGCACTTTGGTCGCGGCGACCTGCGAAATAGAGGAGGGGTTAACTCGCAGCTTTTCCTGGAATTATTAGCTAGGATGCGTTCATTAGCAGCGTAGTGTAGTCGGTCCGGCGAGAGTTTGTCTGTGGAACCTTGGCCGTATTGTGCAGTTTATTACGTGGATACGTAGCACCCACAGCACATGAGAGAATACAAAAGTTCGATGACGGTACAGACAGATCAAACACTGAACTCAACCCGCGCAGGCACAAACGATTTTGCGACGCGGGACAAAACAGCCACAACTACGAACAGAACAGCAATGTAAATCTACTCAAGAGGCGTAGAAAACGCGGCTGTCCGCAAAATCGTAATAAATAAGAGGGGTGTCAGACTCCAAATTCCGTGAATGTGTTTCCCGTGTTTCGCAGACCCATGTTCAATAGCGCCAAAGCCAAACTGTCGTTGGACGAACGATAGCCACGAGTCCCCGTAATAACAGAGCATAGTAAGTAATGTCGCATGGACCACGTAAAGAGGTCCACGCTTTCATACAAACTGGCAAAGCCTTCTAGAAAATGACTGCCCCGAATAATAGGAGTCCTTGCACAGTCAATAACACTCTACCTTGTGAAAACGTGGACCACTTCACGGTGGTCCATGCGATATTACTTGTGCTCTGTAATTTGCTTGGCCTGTGGGAGGAACTTTTCTTTACTGTACGTACAATTATACACTTCCCACACATATAATAATAGTACATACATGGCGACAATAGTAGTTATGAATCGCAAGCTTTCTTACCCACTGGCCCATTGAGTCTGGCTTTCTTCACTGAAACAAAACACAAGGCCCGAAGCTTTACTTTCTTAGAAGTCCATAAGGGAGCGTGTACAAATTACGTCAGGTGAGGGGGGGACCCCCCCCCCCCTCCCCCTGGCCCAGCCTCTGACGTCAGTCTGACGGTGGGGGGGGGGGGGGGGGGGGGGCGCGCAGCGCAATATTCTGACGGGGACGGGCATTACGTACGTACGTACATACACTGTACATTACAGTACATATTTATTACTGTACATACATACTACGTTACTTAGTACATACACAACATGCTGCATATTATACCATACATGCATGCATGTATGTATTATCATGCATTCATACATACGTATACGCAAGTACTATTACTACTGGTGTCACCACCTCTGACGCTGACGGAGGGGGGGGGGGGGGGGGGGTACGGCCTTTGGGCCAATTCTGACGGTCGGGGGGGAGGGGGGGGGGGGTACCCATCCATTTCGGCTGAAAACCACCTGACGTAATTTGTACACGCTCCCTAATTGCACACGAAGTCAAAATACGTGTATGTGCGAACCAGCCGCGTAGTACTTTACACTGTACGTACAGTACATTGACATTCTGTACATGGACGACATGTCTGTCACCCTTGGTTGATGCCACGTTCACCAGACGTCCGTAAATCCGTACATCCCTCCGTTCGTCAACACATAACGTGTCCGTCCGTCCGTCAACCCAACCCCGCGTCAACCGTATACAGGTTGACGGACGGACGGACGTACGGATTTACGGACGTCTGGTAAACGCGGTATGAAGCACGATCAAATTCTAGCATGCGGCCTATCAGCCTACACCAATGGCATGTTCACATAAGAAGAAATGCGCCCGGCGCATCTATGGCTGTCCGTGCCTTTGTATGCGTGGAGCCATGGACGGACACGCCGGGGGTACGCCCAGTGTATGTGACTGGATTAGGTAACCCATACAGAATATTACTGCCACAACTACAACAACAACGTACCTACTTTGTGCGCACCAGAAAACGTCGGCATTCGATTACTTAAAGGGGTTCGCCGTGGCGAAATCCAGCAGGTAAGGCTGCTATGCTGGGGTGATAGAGCAAGTTCTAAGCTTTCATTTGATGTATATATTGTATGTTCGAAAATCGCTGGTTGCGCTGTTACAAGCAGTTGAAGTTTCTATTTAGTACAGGTCCAGTTCAGGGGCCAATTTTCGAGGTTTTTGGCTTGTATCTCTGGCGGGACGGCAGGTAGCCATGAGATCTGCACATGAACTTGCGTGGTTTCCGCCGATCTATCTCATGGTACCTTGCTTTTCTATTTTTAGCGAGAATTGATGAAGTTATAAGCAAAATGCTTCGAATTTTAGTGGTGTCCACTCCGTTGTGGACAGCACTAAAATTCGAAGCATTTTGCTTATAACTTCATCAATTGTGGAGAGAATTTGAAAAGCAAGGTACCATGAGATAGGTCGGCGCAAACCACGCCTGTTCATATGCAGATCTCATGGCTACCAGCCGTCCCGCCAGAGATACAAGCCAAAAACCTCGAAAATTGGCCCCTGAACTGGACCTGTACTAAATAGAAACTTCAACTGCTTGTAACAGCGCAACCAGCGATTTTCGAACATACAATATATACATCAAATGAAAGCTTAGAACTTGCTCTATCACCCCAGCATAGCAGCCTTACCTGCTGGATTTCGCCACGGCGAACCCCTTTAAAGGCAAGGGCTACCCCAACATCGACTTACGAATTTCGAATTCAAACCCATCCTATCAAAAACTATATTTTTATTCGAGTATTTTGCAAAAAACCGCTTTTCAAAATTCCTATCCGTTCTCGAGTTATTCGATGATAAAGGTTGCAAATTTTCAGTACTGAAGGCGACGTCGGGAACCGTTACGGTAGGTTAGTTTTGAAAAGGGGTAGTTGCAAGTACAGCGCCTTTGTTCTTGTTTTTGCTTTTGAGACTTCTACTCTATCTCTAGGGAGCCTGAAAAAATGCTCCCTACGGTCCGGGCCACAGTCCATGCAGCCAACGTGCTGCATTTACAATTCTACTCTTTTCACTAGCCACGGAAACACATACCGTAACGGTTCCCGACGTCGCCTTCAGTACTAAAAATTTGCAACCTTTATCATCGAATAACTCGAGAACGGATAGGAATTTTGAAAAGCGGCTTTTTGCAAAAGACTCGAATAAAAATATAGTTTTTGATAGGATGGGTTTGAATTCGAAATTCGTGAGTCGATGTTGGGGTAGCCCTTGACTTTAATGTAAGGTGCGCACCATTTGTAGGTGTCCACGTTTTTTAGTAGTTGTGGCAGTAGTATTTAATATTCAGTAAACTAAGGCTAACTCCTCCTGTCCTCGGCAAATTCGACGACCGTTTGACGGCCGTTTTGTTGCCGTTTTACGGCAAGAAAACGGCCGTTACGGCCGCCGTTTCCGTTTTTTTATTTTGCCGGAAAACGGCCGTTGGCGGTCGTGAAACGGCCGTCGAATTCTCCGAAGACAGGAGGAGTTAATCGTCCTCCACCCTCTTTCGCATGGTCATACCGAGCACATGTAATCCACAGATGGGAAGGAGAGCGCCGCTCATGCTAAGCTAAGCAGCAGAGATGGAACCAAATAGCCAGCACCCAGCGCCGACTACCGAGCACATGTTTACCGACTACGCCATAAAGTCGTCACAGGTCATCATGCTTAGCTACATACTGTCCACTGTCCACTCACTAGCCCTCCTGGCCTTCAGTAGGGCAATCATAAGTTCACGCGTACGTACGCCCGGCAACATAGTACGTACGCAGCCCGCGTTGGCAAAATAATTGTCCCGGAAGATTGAACACAAGCCAAAATCAGGATCTTCTCAGCACTTCATCTTCTCAATACAGAAGGAGGTGGCTATTGGGTACTAAAGTAATGGCAAAGCAGCAGCGAACAATCCTCCATCGATCAGATAAAATAGCTGGCCCAGCAAAAAATTAGAGCGAGAGAGAGGCATACGTGACACCGGGACAGGTCGAACTCGAACTTCCTTAGCCTCTTCGTCTTCTCAGCAGAGCCATGGGAGAAGAAAAAAGAGGAACAGAACTGCAGAATTCAGAAGCTAGCTTGGCTAATCTTTAGCATATTGTACGCAACCGGCAACCGCCACGGCTGACTACAGATAACAAGATGCTTCTGCCCACTTCTTGTCTAGAAAAGAACAGTGTTCCATCCCCACTGCATTGCTGATGATACGCAATATGCGTACAATACGCGATGCGAACATTTGTACAAACATAGCTATGTAGCACGATAGTCGATCGGTAAGACCGTCATCCCTCTATCCAAAACCGTCTGAAAGTACGCACAGACGCGTGTACGTACGTACGCGAGCATGTAATATTCATGAAAAACCAAACGCAATACTGTATGTAGTACGTACTACGTACGTACGTACATGGAGCACCAACCAAAGAGCAACAGGCGAGGCAACGCAAGCGCTAAGGGCAGTCAAGCATCAGTTAGGAGGAGAAGAGAACACCGCATGATCTAATTTCTCTAGCCGCTGGTAAAGCTACTGTACGTGTACAATCAGCGGCTAAGCGCGTATGATGAAGCAGAAGCACCATCCAAATAGACAACTGTACAGTAGCAAGCTTGCACCTCAGCTAGCGAATATGGTGAAAAAATAGAGGAGCGAGGAGAGGAGAGGAGACAGAACAGGGAAGGGAGCGAAGCGAACAGTGCTCTCTAAATATATTTTCATCACGCTAACTATACCCTACCTATGCAACAGTGTATGAACGCAACACGTACATATACAGTATGTACTGTATACTATACAGTCACAATGCACTACCACCTACGTATGAACAACAACAGTACGTAGTGATAGGAAAAGGACCGAAGGGCAACTTCTAGTGCAAAAAAACTTCGCAGCTCATCTCCTCATGTGATTTCGTTCCTCGAGAAAATAAATAAGGAGCAGGCTCATGGCCCTAAATGATGGCGTCATAGAGGGCAAAGCTGCAGCTTTGAAATTTATACTTGATGAAGCGTGCATTACAGTCAGTACTGTATTTACCTGTGCATAGCCCCATGCAAAAATTGAGAGGTCCTATATGAGGCTATGCAGAGGGGGCTATGCATAGGGAGGAGACTATGCATGGGACATTTTTTATATTTTTGAGAGGTGCGTGCAGAGGCATATTTTTAGGTCAAAGGCACTTGTTTTAGGGCATAATTGCGGTCAAAACAGCGTTATTCTAGTACAATACACACCCAAGCAGGCTTATAGGCAGCTTAGCTTGGTGTGGGAGTGGCTGACTATAGGTAGACCAGCTTAAATAGGTAGGTTCAGGTACCCTACATATGGGGCTGGGGGGGGGGGGGGGGGGGGGGGTTGCATTGGGCACTGTTTGCCCTTCCCCCGATGGGGGAGGGTTTGTCGGACGAAGTCCGTTACATGCGTAAGATAGGCATGTGTTGAGCGAGGCCGACCCACGCTAAATGGTTCAGTGCATACGTAGACTTTTAGCGTGGTGAAAATATTATTTTTTTTTTCTCCCAGTACTGAAGAAAATAATTCGAGAAAAGGTGACCTGTCCCCGGCAGGAGCGCGAACCACGCGCGGCACAGCTACGAAGTTCTGTGCAAGGGAGTTTCACCGCCTCAGACCACTATACCAAGGACGCTGTAATCTCAAAATGGCCAAAAGCCGCATAAGAACGAGGAGTCGGTGCACAAGTGGTTAGTGGTTACTGTTAGGTACGTAAATTGAAGAACAGTTGTATAAAGAGAGGGAAGAACAGGTTTTAGCATAGAGAAGGCAGGGGGAGATGCGTGGGCGTTGTAAAGTACAACAGGGAATGGCAAAGTACTGATTTTAGAAATCAGTTGTATCAATCAATGCAAATTCGACAAAACTAATGCATGTAATGTGTGCGACTCCAGTCAGTGACGCAGCGAGGGTGGCGTGATCAGAGCAACCTGATTTCGCAAGATGCGTGGGCGTTTTTAAGTACAAATGGAAGTGGTAGAATACTGATTTGAGGAAACAGTTATACCAGTCAATGCAAATTCGACAACGATAATGTGCTCAGCTGGAGTGGACAGAGAAACCTGTTCTCCTTTGGGCGAAGTGATCATTTGATCAAAGTTTGTGGCTGGCGGTCGGTTGCGGTCTGAGCAATGGGTAGCAGAACGTGGTGAGCAATGATCATCTGGAATGGATCGGGTTTGAGGTATGTACAAGTGAAATTGCAATGCGCAATGTACTGTATGTGCATGTGTGTGTGGTGTGTGTGAAAATTTAGGTTTGAATTGGTGGAATCAAAGTTGCTCTGGGTCATTTGTTTGGCTGGCAAAGAACGTCAATCGTCAAAGCGGAATGGATGAGGTAGTGTACCCTAGCAGAATATCAGCATGCAGTTATGTACAACTGAAATTTCAATGATTTGGAGAACAATACGTAACTGAACGAAG